>WNWK01005245.1:115000-124220 GCA_009830355.1 Cherax destructor | reverse complement strand
AATTATTAAAAATAAACATTTCATTCTTTTTGTCAGTAAGATACCCATAATTTTTTTTAAGGACCTATCTTATTCTAACTTTGTTCTATACACCTAAAAAAACTTTTGGGTTATTTTCGAATCCCTAGCAACTTTAATTTCGTAGTCCCGTTTAGCTTTTCTTATCCCTTTAACGTCCCTCTTAATGTCAATATACTGACTCATAAGATGCCCCTCACCTCTTTTGATACGCCTAAAAATTTCCCTTTTCTTCTGCCCTAAAAGATATTTGAGCCTATTATTCATCCATTTTGGGTCATTTCATTCGATCTAATTTCTTTATATGGGATAAATGTTATTTGGGAGCATGTATAGTGTTCAGAAAACTGTCATATTGATAGCTCTCTTCATTACCCCAGTCCACAGATGATAAGTGTTCTCTAAGTCCATTGTAATCTGCTAAGCGAAAATCTGGGACCGTTACTGAGTTATTCGTACTATGAAACTTCCATTCAATGCCAAAGGTAATTGATTTGTGGTCGCTTGCGCCGAGTTCCTCTGTAATTTCTAAATTATTAACAAGGGTTTCCTTGTTTGCCAGAACTAAGTCAAGCAGGTTATTTTCCCTTGTAGGTTCTGTCACAAACTGCTTCAAAAAACAATCTTGAACTTGAACTTCGCTTGCCTATTCCTTGGGCACGACCTACTTCCACATTGAACAAATGTGACACCTCCTACAACTGCTGCACCTCTCCTGTCTACAGTATATAAGCTTCCTCTGCTCATATGCTGTTATTCTATTCAAGATTGATGGACTGACACCATCTACTCAAGATTGAGGGCCTGACAACCTCACACTCCTCTTGTTCTTCACGATTCTCCTATGTATGGACTGATGAAGCCACTGTGTGGCGAAACGTTTCCTCAATAAAGATACCCAAGTGTTACATATGTGTCTAATTTACCAACTCGTCGGTTCTCTGAACCATTCATTCACATGAACGAGGTATAGAACACTAGTACATCCATCATGTATTCCTAAAAAAATAGTTAAAAGAGCACAACACTAAGTTAGGTAAGGTTAGATTTGTTACGGTGTCTTAAAATATTATATGACACTCAAGGTAAACAGCTAGATACAGTGTTAACTGTTATAGTGGGAGAATTGTATCTCTCAAATTATGATTACATTAAATGTAATAGATTATAAGCGTTTACTCTAATTTCTGGGAAGGTTTAGCTTCAGATTACTTCGTTCAATAAGATGCACACGTATGATAGCTTAACTAAAAATTTCTAAATTTATAGCCGGTGAGTAATTACGCTGCCTAACCTAAATATTAGATTATGGATTAATTAATAATAAACCTCGCTTGTAAATATAAAGCAGGCAGGAAGATAGCATAATTGAAATATGTAGCACAGAACGGACGTTTTTGTTTATGGCAAAGATATAAAATGAGCACCAAATGAAAGATATCCAATTTCAGAAAAGTCAGCTAATGCACAGCAAATAGTGTGAGCAAATAGAGCAACCTGTCTGACCTATACTGCCTACTGCAATGGTTCCTTAATTTGCAGCTAGTGATAATAACCTTCTATGCGTCAACTACACATCCAAGGTTAGAAGTACCGGAAAAAAAAATGTAATGAGGAAAATTGTGAAGTCCTCTATGATAAGAAGCAATCACTGTTTTCACAGCTGACGTGAACTAATAAGTCTACCCTCAAAAATCTCCACAAGTATTTTGCCTTTTAATATAACAGGAGGAAGAACAATCAAGCCCAGTGTCCGCATGCCCATGAAGGAGTGGTGTTGCCTCTCATGTGGAGTCTGTCTCTAACTCTGCTGTTCTAGGCGGCTTTTCCTGGCTAGCTTCAACCCTAAAGCAGCCACCTTCAATGCAAACACTTGTGCAGAGGATACTGCAACCTGTAAAAATATAAAATCTGTGTAACTGTAGCATAGAGGCAAGGTTAATAATAAAATCACAGTACCCTAAGCTAGCAGAAAACTAACCAGTTCTAGTTATGCGAGGAATCGCTGTATCTCTTTGACTGACTTTCTTGGGTTATTCTAGGAAATTTACATTTATGTTACTACGTATGGTAATCGTAGTCACTTAAATTTGTGTAACAGTACTTATGTGTACCTGTAAGTAACTAAGTAAGTTAATTCAGGTATACACAAATACAGTTACATAGATTATCATACATAACAGCATATGTGTAGATAACCTAGGATAACCCAAAAAACTCAGTGACTTATTTTCATTATGGTCCTTTTAATACGTTATTATTATACTATAAAGGAGATAATATCTTATTATTATACTATAAAGGAGATTTACCAGGAATACGGCAAAATGATTTATTTATATTTACATGTGTGTTAGCTAAAAAAAATCTTTCTCCTCCCTTTCTGTAGCTATGTTCATTAGGTACCTTTTGGCTCTCTTTCTTGAACTGGTTCATGCTATGACTGGCTTTGACATGTGCAGGCAGTCTGTACCTGTACCTAAATCAACTTACTTATTTACACCTTGAGGCCTGATTCTATATGCAGGTACTGAATTTCGTTAGAATTAGGAATAGTTACTCTGGCTTAATGTCTCAAATACCAGTATACTTATGAAAGACAGGAACCCAGCGTTGAGTCCCAGCTATTTCATTCAGATAGCTCCCTAGTGGCCTCTACACTACTCCTGACGTAGTACTTGACAGGAAGTTTACTTAAGCTGAGTGGAAGACTTCATTAGACTCGTGCTTTACTCTAAGCACTCTCAAATAGCACTAGCTGAGATATAATATATATTTACAGAAGTCTTTACACTCAGTAACATTTACACAGTTTCTTGTCACTAGCATACTTGCAATAGGTACTATATAATATATCTTTATTTCTACAAGTACATGTACAAGGTATACAGGTCTAGCTGACATCAATGACGTACTACTATATAGAAAGCCGCTTGTTATGCTGAGCATTTCGGGGAAATTAGGTCAGTTTTTTTCCCAGGATGCGACTCACCAGTCGACTAACACCCAGGTACCCATTTTATACTGATGGGAAGTTATACATGAGTGTTCAGTTAGGCCGTGAACATTTGAGAACCTCAATATAAATAAGTCACATTATTTATATCTGGGTATTTATACACTGAATTAACGATTGAAAAAAAAAAAACAGTTATAGGGATACAATCAATGAATCCCTATAACTTGTATTTTTTTTCAAACGTTGAATAACTGCCCGAAAAGCACCGCAAGCAAGTGACTTTCTTTTGTATCTAACAATATTTTATTATATGTAAACTTCAATACCTGTATACTGGAGACCTAGAGTTTACCTGGAGAGAGTTCCGGCGGTCAACTCCCCCGCTGCCAGGCCTCATGGTGAATCAGGGCCTGATCAACCAGGAGGTTACTGCTGGTCGCACGCAGTGCAACGTACGAATCACAGCCTTGCTGGTCAGGTACCGACTTTAGGTGCCTGTCCAGTGCCTGCTTGAAGACAGCCAGGGGTCTGTTGGTAATCCCCCTTATGTATGCAGGGAGGCAGTTGAAGTCTTGGGCCCCTGACACTTATTGTGTTGTATCTCAACGTGCTAGTGGCACCCCTGCTTTTCATTGGGGGGATGCTACATCGTCTGCCGAGTCTTTTGCTTTCGTAGGGAGTGACTCTCGTGTGCAAGTTTGGTACTAATCCCTCTAGAATTTTCCAAGTGTATATAATAATGTATCTCTCCCGCCTGAGTTCTAGGACGTACAGGTTTAGGAACTTCAAGCGTTCCCAGTAATTGAGGTGGTTTATCGCAGTTATGCGTGCTGTGAAGGTTCTCTGCACGTTTTCTAGGTCAGCAATTTCACCTGCCTTGAAAGGTGCAGTTAGTATGCAGCAATATTCCAGCCTAGATAGAACAAGAGACCTGAAAAGTGTCAACATTAGCTTGGCATCCCTGGTTTGGAAGGTTCTCATTATCCATCCTGTCATTTTTCTAGCAGATGCGATTGCTACAGTGTTATGGTTCTTGAAGGTGAGATCCTCTGACATGATCACTCCCATTAGTTTTTCGCTCTATTGTGTGGTTGGAATTTGTTTTATACTTCGATGAGATTTTAATTTCCTCACGTTTTCCATATCGGAGTAATTGAAATTTCTCATCAATGAACTTCATATTGTTTTCTGCAGCCCATTTATAGATTTGGTTTATTTCTGCTTGGAGTCTTGCAGTGTCTTCAATGGTGGACACTGTCATGCAGATTCGGGTGTCATCTGCAAAGGAAGACACAGCACTGTGGCTTATATCCCTGTCTATATCCGATATAAGGATGAGGAACAAGATAGGAGCGAGTACTGTGCCTTGTGGAACAGAGCTTTTCACCGTAGCCGCTTCAGACTTTACTCTGTTGACTACTACTCTTTGTGTTCTCCTTGTTAGGAAATTATAGATTCATCTACCAACTTTTCCTGTTATTCCTTTATCACGCATTTTGTGTGCTATTACACCATGGTCACACTTGTCAAAGGCTTTTGCAACGTCTGTGTATATAACATCTGCATTCTGTTTGTCTTCTAGAGCATCCAGGACCTTGTCGTAGTGATCCAGTAGTTGGGACAGACAGGAGCGACCTTCTCTAAACCCATGCTGCCCTGGGTTGTGTAACTGATGGTTATCTAGATGAGTGGTGATCTTGCTTCTTAGAACCCTTTCAAAGATGTTTATGATATAGGACGTTAGCGCTATTGGTCTGTAGTTCTTTGCTATTTGTGGAGTGGGGCTATGTCTGTTGTTTTTAGTAACTGTGGGACGACCCCAGTTTCCATGCTCCCTCTCCATAGGATGTTAAAAGCACGTGATAGGGGCTTCTTGCAGTTCTTGATGAACACGGAGTTCCATGAGTCTGGGCCAGGGGCGGAGTGCATGGGCATGTCATTTATCGCCTTTTCGAAGTCATTTGGCGTCAGGGTAATGCCAGATAGGCTTGCATCTACCAAGTTCTCTGGCACTATCATAAAAAAATCATTTAAGTCTTCGACTCTTAGTCTGGTTAGAGGCTCGCTAAAAACTGAGTCATACTGGGACTTTAGTAGCTCACTCATTTCCTTGCTGTCATCTGTGTAGGACCCATCCCGTTTAAGTAGGGGCCCAATACTGGATGTTGTTCTCGACATTGATTTGGCATAATAAAAGAAATACTTTGGGTTTCTTTCAATTTCATTTATGGCTTTTAGTTCTTTCCGCGTTTCTTGATTCCTTTAAGATTCCTTATGTTTCAGTTCGATGTTTGCTATTTCTCTGACCAGTGTCTCCCTACGTATTTCAGATATATTGGTCTCTTGTAGCCGCTCTGTTATTCTTTGCCTTCGCCTGTACAGGGAGCGCCTGTCTCTTTCTAGTTTACATCTTCTCCTCCTTTTCCTTAAGGGAATTTGCCTTGAGCAAACCTCAAGTTCCACAGAGTTAATTTGTTCTAGACATAGGTTAGGATCCGTGATGCTTAGGCTATCTTCCCAGTTTAAATAATTTAGGACTTGGTTTACTTGGTCCCTCGCGACTGATCACATTTTGTCGGTCTGGGAACCCCCGCATACATGTCTGGACCTCTATTATGTTGTGATCTGAGTATATTGTTTTTGAAATGATGACATTTCGTATCAGATCATCATTGTTGGTGAAGATGAGGTCCAGTGTATTCTCCAATCTTGTAGGCTCTATTATTTGCTGGTTTAAGGTGAATTTGGTGCAGAGATTTAAAAGCTCGTGTGTGTGCGAGTTTTCATCTGAGCTGCCTCCTGGTGTTATCTCTGCTACCACATTGTTTGCAATATTCCTCCATTTTAGGTGCCTTAGGTTGAAATCCCCAGGAACAAGATGTTGGGGCGGAGCTGAAAGATTTTCCAGACAGTGGTCAATTTTCAGAAGCTGTTCCTGGAATTATTGGGACGTTGCATCCGGAGGCTTGTATACAACCACGATGACCAGGTTTTGATTCTCGATCTTTACTGCTAAAACTTTAACTACAACATTTGAGGAATTTAGTAGTTCTGAGCATATAAGTGACTCTCTGATATACAGCCCCCCTTCCCTCCATTTTGCCTGTTCACTCTGTCACATCTGTATAGGTTGTAGCCCGGGATCCATATTTCATTGTCCAAGTGATCCTTTATGTGGGTCTCTGTGAAAGCCGCAAACATTGCATTTGACTCTGTAAGCAGTCCATGGATGTAAGGTATTTTGTTGTTCGTCGCTGGCTTTAGACCTTGTATATTTTCAAACATGAATGTCGTCGGATTGGTGGTATGGGGAAGGTCTTTTTTTCCTGGCACTAATATCTGTTGATCTGCACGAAATAAATTATTTTGCATTTGTATTTGTCCATAAAACTCTTTAAAACTTCATTGAAGCTCCTCATATTAATACGTAAATAAGAAATATTTTTTATTTTACTGGGTCCTAGCTTTTTTTTTACACGTTGGTTACCTTTTAATACTAAACCTGAATAAAGGACCCCAATGGAAATGAGTCACTTTGTCTGACTTTTTTGGGTTAGCCTAGGTTCTCTACACATATGCTGCTATGTATCATAATCTATGTAACTGTATTTGTGTATACATGAATAAACTTACTTAATAAAACCTTACTATTGCTAAAGATGAGGGTAACAAATAAATATAACTTAGTCTGCCTGATATCTATCCATCGTTTTCTTTGATAATGTTGTAACGTAGACTAAACTAAGATAAGACTAGGCCAGCGATTTATACTCACCTAATTGTACTCACCTAATTGTGGTTGCAGGGGTCGATACTCAGCTCCTGGCCCGGCCTCTTCTCTGTCTGCTACTGGGTCTCTGCTCTCCCTGCTCCATGAGCTTTATCATACCTTGTCTTAAAACTATGTATGGTTCCTGCCTCCACTATATCTTTCTCTAGACTATTCCACTTCCTGACTACTCTGTGGCTGAAGAAATGCTTCCTGACATCCCTTTGACTCATCTGAGTCTTCAGCTTCCAGTTGTGTCCCCTTGTTTCTGTGTTCCCTGTCTGAAACATCCTGTCACTATCTACCTTGTCAATTCCCCGCAGTATTTTGTATGTCGTTATCATGTCTCCTCTGACCCTTCTTTCCTCCAGTGTTGTTAGTCCTATTTCCCTCAATCTTTCTTCATAAGACAGACCCCTGAGTTGTGGAACTAACCTTGTCGCAAACCTTTGCACTTTCTCTAGTTTCTTTACGTGCTTGACCAGGTGTGGGTTCCAGACTGGTGCTGCATATTCTAGTATGGGCCTGACGTACACGGTATACAGTGTCTTGAACGATTCCTTGTTAAGGTAACGGAACGCTAATCTTAGGTTTGCCAGTCCCCCATATGCTGCCGCAGTTATCTGGTTGATGTGTGCCTCCGGATACGTGCTTGGCGTTATACTCACTCCAAGGTCTTTCTCCTTTGCCGAGGTTTGTAGCCTTTGTCCGCCTAGCTTGTACTCTGTCAGCGGTCTTCTTTGCCCTTCTCCGATCCTCATGACTTTGCATTTGGAGGGATTGAATTCAAGAAGCCAATTGCTAGACCAGATGTCGAGCTTGTCCAGGTCTGTTTGCAGCTCTGCCTGGTCCTCTTCCGATGTGATTCTCCTCATTATTTTCACATCATCCGCGAATAGAGACACTTCTGAGTCTATCCCGTCCGTCATGTCATTTACATTTACCAGGAATAACACTGGTCCTAGGACTGACCCCTGCGGTACACCGCTCGTCACAGGCGCCCACTGTGATACCTCACCACGCACCATGACCCGTTGTTGCCTCCCTTTGAGGTATTCCCTGATCCATTTCAGTGCCCTTCCTGTTATACCTGCTTGTTCTTCCAACTTCTTTACTAATCTCATGTGAGGAACTGTGTCGAAGGCCTTCCTGCAGTCCAGGAAAATGCAATCAACCCACCCTTCTCTCTCCTGCCTTACCTCTGTTACTTTATCATAGAACTCTAGGAGGTTTGTTACACAGGATTTGCCTTCCCGGAATCCGTGCTGTCTGGTGTTTATTATCCTGTTCAGCTCAAGGTGTTCCACCATTCTTTTCCTGATGATTTTCTCCAGGACTTTGCACACTATACATGTAAGTGACACCGGTCTATAGTTTAGTGCCTCTTTTCTGTCTCCTTTTTGTGGCTAGAAAGCGAAGAAATATAGACTTTATGCGGATTATTAACCCAGAAGCATTTATAACCAAGAATAATCCAACAAATTTAAGTTGTATAGCATATTTCGGTTGGGGTTCACTAAGATGCAACCAACAACTGTCGACTGTTGAATTAGCCACATTTTCTGACAATAGGTTAATGAAGAAAATAATAATAATAATATTATTATTATTATTATTATTATTATTATTATTATTATTATATAGACATATATTCACCGTCAGGTGTATTGCGTTCCTTGTGCATATATGGTGCTCTCGCTTCCCATGGTGAGGGTTCAGGTTCGATTTCCGGTTTCCTTACACCGCTTGTCTATGTTCACCCATCAGTAAAGGTACCTGGGTGTTAGTCGACTGGTGTGAGTCGCATCCTGGGACAAAACTTACCTAATTTGCCTGAAATGCTCTGCATAATAAGGGGCTTTCTAAATAGTAGGATGTCAGCTAGGCCTGTATACCTTGTACATATACTTGTAGAAATAAAGATATTATTTTTATTATTATTATTATTATTATTATTATTATTAATCTCTATTTTAGGGATTAAATTATTCTTGTCTGGTGGCGAAGTTTACCTGCAGCCTTTATGACACTCGTGCAGTCGACAGGCTTTAAACCAAGCAACCAGTCCTCAATTTAGGGATTATTTTATTGCCCTGGTGATGAAGAGGCTATGCGCAGCCTTATTAACCCTAGCACAATCCATAGTCTCATTAAATCTCATTTCCTAACAAACTGTTTATATATCTTGATGAATGTAAATAATTTTATTAAGGTACAGGTACCCATAAATACAGTTATATAAATTATCATATATATATCAGCATATGTGTAGATTACCTAGGATAACCCAAAAAAAAGTAAAAGTCAAAGTGACTTGTTTCCTTTGGGGTCCTTGATTTCCATTAGGTCCTTTTAACTTACTTGAAGTGTGTTCACTGAGAGCAACAGTTCATATACAAGTGAGGAGAAATTTATCTCGGTTTATATTCCCTTTGAACTTACTTTAATAGCACTACGCATATATTTGAGACTAA
>WNWK01005245.1:102500-110000 GCA_009830355.1 Cherax destructor | reverse complement strand
CCATACTCACCGAACATAGGTGTATTTGCGGCAGGGCGACGGCTGATCAATTCGGACTTCATGGTCTCGTGTGTCACACATCAGAAGGGAAGTATGCTAGACATGAGGAGGTCAATGACATCATAAAGAGAAGCGTCGCCACAACCCGTTGCCCAGCTCAACGGGAACCCCAAGTGCAGAGGTCTGATGGAAGTCAAAAGCGTCCTGATGGAGCCACTATGCTACCCTGGAAGGATGGTAAGCAGATTGCTTGGGACTACACCTGTGCTGCCACAATGGCAGACACCTACTTGCCATACTCCGTAGCCGAAGGGGGTGGAGCCGCCAGTTACAGGGAGACTCAGAAGACTCGCAAATATGAAGGCCTTCCCCCTTGCTATAACTTCATCCCAATAGGGTCGGAGACCCTTGGAGCATGGGGCAAGTGTGCTCTACAGTTTCTCAAAGAGCTGGGTGAAAAACTCATCATAGAAACCAAGGACCACAGGGCGACCAGCTTCCTCTTTCAGAGACTCAGTGTTGCGATCCAGAGGGAAAATGCCTGCAGCATTCTGGGCACGCGGCCCACTGCCGGGGAGCTGGACGAAGTATTTGACATGTAGCTGTGAGTTGTTATCTATGTTGTTTTACGCCCTATTGTATTCTTGTCAATGTATTTTGTCTACTTTGTCTTGAAATAAAGTTTATACACAATCAAAAGATGGGGTGGTAGGGAAAGTGGAATATTCAAATGGTTTCAGAAAAAATCTAAATATTCTTCCTTGAAGCCTTTTTATCCACTTCTCCGAGGCTATGGGTCCCACAATTTACACCAGAGGTGGACCCCATCATATATATATATATATATATATATATATATATATATATATATATATATATATATATATATATATATATATATATATATATATATATATATATATATATATATATATATATATATATATATATATATAAGGTCTAATTTGTTGGCCTCACAAACTTGAAATTTTTAACGACATATTGAAATGACAATACACAGAGCCCTATCATGACCATGTCATAACATGCCTCGCACTTATCTCTAAATGCACACACATTCACATAATTGGGTACCAACTGACCCAATAATGATTGCCGCTGCTTAAGATGTAATATCTTCTGGTCAACATGTTCAAGCCTTACCCTTAAATGTTTCGGAATTATCAGCAAGAAAATAAGTCACCACGACGTTGTTGGAACAATCCTAGTGCCTCTTTAGTCGTGGATGCTGTGGATCCCTTAACATGGATAATACCGCTACTTATAGATGTCCTTTTAGATGGAAATCGCATAGTGTGGGTGAAATTTCTGTTACTCTTATATTGTTTTTTAAAGTGAATTGTCCAAATATTCTCAATCTTTGATCTATCCGGTATTTCATCAGCGCCTGAACAATAACATTACACCTGGGGATTCGCAAGAATTTCTCACACTTTACAGTATTACAAACGTAGGTTTTAATTAAGCTTCAACAACAGATAGTTATACGCAGTTTTGGGGGATAGAGAATGTAACAAGGAATGATGGTAAGTGAGCAGTAATACAACAACAGTTACTGCTACATTTTGAGAGCAGTAATACAACAATGGTTGCTGTTAGATGAAGAGATCAGTAATACAACAACAGTTGCTGTTAGATGAAGAGAGGAGTAATACAACAACAGTTGCAGCTGGGTAAAGAGAGCAGTAATACAACAACAGTTGCTGCTAGACGAAGAGAGCAGTAATACAACAATATTTGCTGCTAGATTAAATAGAAGGTATTCAACAACAGTTACATCTAGCTGTAAAAAGCTGCAATAGAACAGTTGCTGCTAGAGAGTAGTAGTAGCTAGGTGAAGAGAGCAGTAATTTAACCGTTGCGGCTAAATGAAGAGAACAGTAATACAACAGTTGCTGCTCTATGAAGCTAGCTGTAATAAAACAACATTTGCTGCTCGGTGAAGCTACCTGTAATACAACAACTGTTCCTTCCTGGTGAAGAGAGCAGTAATACAGCAACAGTTGCTAATCGGAGAAGCTAGCAGTAATACAACAACGGTTCTTCTAAGTGAAGAGAGCAGTAATACAACAACAGGTGCTGCTTGGCTAAGAGACCACTAAGAAGGCTGGCGAAACCTCTCTGTAAGAGTTGTGCTTCTTTCACGATTATCAGAGGGTCGTGCTTCCTTCACTTCAGTTCTGTTATGATGCTAATTTTACAGGTGTAGATCGGTGACCTCCTGTTCGTGAAGCTTTGAGATCGTTCAGAGGAATCCATTGAAGTTGATTTCTTTTTCCCGGGCGTTATCTTCAACAAAATAAATACGATAATTGAGAAAGTGAGTCGCATGTTGAGTTACAACAGAAAACAAAAACTATGTTGTCAAAAGTAATCAATATAATTTCTTAAAGACTTGGGAGTGATTTAGTGTATTTCTAGTTCCCATGAAGATAAATTGGCATAAATTGGCCCGCTCACTGACGTGCCCGGGCTGGGAAAGAAACATGGCTTGTGTACCAGACTGCCCAGCTTATGTGGCATTTGTGGCTGAGTGGATAACAGCGCTGCCTGGGAATCTTGACCGTCTCAGTAGCAGTATCGAGTCCTGCTGACTGCGATCTTTCTCTGTATATGCCCGTTTGTTTCTGCGTGGTGCATTGATATAGGAGGAGATTGAAATAGCTTGAATCCATGCTTGAGGCTCACTGACGTGCCCGGGCTGGGAAAGAAACATGGTTTGTAAACCAGGCTGCCCAGCTTATGTGGCATTTGTGGCTGGCACTGCCTGGGAATCTTGATCGTCTCAGTAGAAGTATCGAGTCCTGCTGACTGATGTCTCTCAGTTTATAAATCTTTTAAGTGTACTTTAAACCCTACTTTGAGGATTAAAGTATTATTGACTGGTGGTGAACAGTTGCCATGCAGGATTACTGACCCTCTTATAGTCGATAGTCTTTAAACGCAATTAAACATCCAATCAATGTAGTAGTTCAAAGGTCAAACGGGAATCACGTCAGATGGTCTGTCTGGTTAGTTGGCAGTGAACTCTCCATCTCTGATGTGACCCACCTGATTTTGATGCCTGATTCAGTTCTAGGGAATTCTGGTACAAATCACGAAATATTTTACAAGTACCAAGTTTTTTCAATACAAAATTCTGGTGCAAATAACATATTCTGATATCAATAACATATTCTGATGTCAGCATCGAATTCTGGTACAAGTAGCTAGTACCGGTTCATATACAGAGTTTTAGTGCAAGTACCGCACTCTGGTCCAGATACCAAGATCTGGTGTAAGTACATGTACAACTTCACAGTTCTTGTACAAAAACCGGGCTCTGGTACAAATAGGGTATATTGGTACAAATAGAATACTAGTACAAATAGCGAGTACTGGTATAAAAAATTGAGTATTGGTACAAATAACGAGTATTGGTACAGCGAGTACTGGTGCAAATAGAGTTCTGGTGCAAATATTGAGTTAATGGTATAACTATGTTACAAATGCTAATAACGAGATTCTAGTTCATATAGCTAGCTGTATGAGTGGCAGGAGCAAATATAGATAATTGAAGATCAGTTGAAGAAAAGGAAGAGTTGAAGCGATAAATTATTAGCGCCTATGTAACTTAACGAAGTGCTCTGGAAATTTACGAGACACTGAAGAAAATTAAGAGTTTCTGTAAAAAGTGGCGCTGCTAGGGAATATTTAGACCTGATGGGAAAATAACGAGTTTATTTCATAAAATTAAATGATGTTGGGATAAATGTCAGAATGATGGGAAAATAATGAGTTTTTCGCAAGGAAAAACGTCCTTTAGGGATGTTACTTTAATGCTGGTGATGGGTTCGTGATCCCAGTAATGGGAACTACCATCCATTTCATTGGATCAACCATAATTACCTCCTATTTCCCAGGCAATATATTACCTATGCAAGCTTAAATGCATCCCCGTGAATACAATAATAATATGTAAAATTGAAACGACGTTTCAAAGATAATTATCGACCTAATAGGAAACTAACGAAATTCAAGAAAAAAATAGAGAAGCTAGGGAGAATTTAAAGTTGCTGGGAAATAACGAGTATCTGTGAAAACTTATAAAACTGTGTTTGTATTTACGATCTACTGAGGAAACTGGCGAGAGTTGTGGCGAAAACTGATGATATGCTGGGGGAAAAAATCAAGTTGCAGGGGAAACTAATGATCTGCTAGGGAGATTGACGATGTGGTGGGGAAAATGTCGAATTGGCGGTGTAAACACTGGTGTTTATCACATGGATAAAAGATGTGTTAACTACAGAAGTGAACTTTTGCAAGAAACCGATGCATTGACGAAGGGGAAAAATAATGTTGCAGTTGAGCAGAACGAACGTTATAATGATGTTGTGTTGCTATATAGACGATACGTTGTTTTACAACACAACGATCAATTCGGATACTGTGATTGTTGAGACAGAGTGAAAACAAGTGAGTATTTGGTGGTGCTACGACACAAACATTGATGCTGGGAGTGCGTGATTGATTGAAGGATTGGATACATGATTTTATGAATACGCGACAGAAAGAATAATCCTTTGAATAAGCTAACGGATGAATGATTGTATAAATGAAGTGGGAATGAATGAGTGTATGAGTGTATGTTCTAGGGGTATGGTGGAGGGTCGAGGGTGGTGTGAGCAAGGAGAGTCAGTTGACGGTGAGTGTGGTCGACGGTAGGAGGTCGCTCTCTGCTCCAGCGAGAGTCTAGTCCGGCGCGTAGTGTGAACTCTCCCCTCGGGGAATTGAAAACTATTGCCGCAGTCGTTGTCGCAGTTGTTGTGTGTGTTGACACGTGTTTTACCCTGGACCGTGTGTAGTGTTACTCAGGCTTACACCTTGTGTGAGTACTTTCTTTCATTATTTTATCGTTTTGCTAAGTTTAAAAGTATTTATAGTGATCTGAATATTTTATGAGCTGGGATTTACATATGCATAATGATCGCTTTTTTTTACCTTATTACAATGAGTAATGTCTCTGGATGTCTCCAGTTTATGTAAGATTAAAGAGAAGAAAAAATTCCAAAGTTTCCATAGTGATTCAATTGCTATTTTGATCTTTGCAACAAATGTAGCAATCCTAGAGCAGATGTATCGCCTGATGCTATTGACTTATTGATGATGGGAGACATGTACAAGCTGTGAATTAATGAAATTTCGGGTTGTGTGAAAGGAGATAAATGTGAAGTGAAAGAGAGATGCTCGAGAACAAATAGAAGTGAGGGGGGGGGGGGAAAGAGAGAGATTCTGTGATTCTTGTTCACTCGTGTTCTGTGTGAGTGAGTGAGTGTCGACCACAGGAAAGGCTGTGAAGGACTGACAGACAATTGTGAGGGTTGTTGCATTAAAAGATGTATAGTGTAGTGGACTGACAGGACATGGTGTAGCGTGACTGGTCTCACTCATACCAGTTATCAAACAACGAAATGAAATGTTAATTTAAGGTAATTATAATAATAAATTTAATATTATTTTTATTAATAGTAATGTAAAAACGAAAATTACTTGCTAAGAGGAAAAATAATTCAGTAAAGATATTAAGAGACCACAGGTCGTATACTGAGTATGAAGTATTCAGTTCAGTGCCAAGACACACCTCGCCCTCCACTTTGTCCAGGAGAATCATGGCAGACTGACTCTCCTCCCAAAATGTGGTGGCAGTATTTCATGCGAGGACGGATATTGCTTTCGAAGAGGGCGACCGACGCGAGCCCAAAAATCGCACAAAAATAACAATGGTAAAAGTAAAGAGATTTTAATCTTTTTCTTGCACCATTTTTAGAGAAGATTAGAAAGCACGTTGATAAGTAACTGGTTTTAGTGTGTTAATATTTGTGAGTGACTATAATAATGTGAAAGGGTTAACTGAGGTCTCAAATTTGCGTCTCGCAAGAGAGTGATGTAGTGAATGATGGTGAAAGTGTTTTTTTTCGGGTCAGCCAGCCTCGTTGGGAGACGGCCAGTGTTTTAATATACATATATGTTGTATATATAAACACACTACATACACACGATCAGTAATGAGGCGGGGCCAGGAGCTATGACTCGACCCCTGCAACCACAAATAGGCGAGTACAAATAGGTGAGTATACACACAACCCCACACCCCCACAACCCCACACCCACACAACCCCACACCCACACAACCCCACACCCACACAACCCCACACCCACACAACCCCACACCCACAACCCCACACCACACAACCCCACACCCACACAACCCCACACCCACACAACCCCACACCCACACAACCCCACCCCACACAACCCACACCACACAACCCCACACCCACACAACCCCACCACACAACCCCACACCACACACCCCACACCACACAACCCCACACCCACACAACCCCACACACACACACAACCCCACACACACAACCCCACACACACAACCCCACACACACAACCCCACACACACAACCCCACACACACACAACCCCACACACACAACCCCACACACACACAACCCCACACACACACAACCCCACACACACAACCCCACACACACAACCCCACACACACACAACCCCACACCCACACAACCCCACACCCACACAACCCCACACACACAACCCACCCACACAACCCCACACCACAACCCCACACAACAACCCCACACCACACAACCCCACTGTAAACCCACACACAACCCCACACACACAACCCACACAACACAACCCACACACACACAACCCCACACACACAACCCCACACACACACAACCCCATACACACACAACCCCAACACACACAACCCAACACACACACACCCCATACACACACACAATCACACACAAATCCCACACACACCAGCCCCACACACAATTCCACACACACAGCCCCACACACAACCCCCACACACAGCCCCACACACAACCCCACACACACAGCCCCACACACAACCCCCACACACACACACAACCCCACACACACACAACCCCACACACACACAACCTCACACACACACAACCCCACACACACACAACCCCACACACACAACCCCACACACACAACCCCACACACACAAACCCCACACACAACCCCACACACACACACACTCGACCCCTGCAACCACAACTAGGTGAGTACACACACAACCCCACACACACACAAGTGCAAAGGTTTGCGACAAGGTTAGTTCCACAACTCAGGGGACTGTCCTATGAAGCAAGGTTGAGGGAAATAGGACTAACAACACTGGAGGAAAGAAGGGTCAGAGGAGACATGATAACGACATACAAAATACTGCGGGGAAACGACAAGGTAGACAGTGACAGGATGTTCCAGAGAGGGAACACAGAAACAAGGGGACACAACTGGAAGCTGAAGACTCGGATGAGTCAAAGGGATGTTAGGAAGCATTTCTTCAGCCACAGAGTAGTCAGGAAGTGGAATAGTCTAGAGAAAGATATAGTGGAGGCAGGAACCATACATAGTTTTAAGA
>WNWK01005245.1:0-100000 GCA_009830355.1 Cherax destructor | reverse complement strand
CGTCGTCGTAAGCTCCTCTCTTTTATATGTGCGGGTTGTGTGTGTATTGTTCCAGTCACGGTATTGTGCCTTTTTTGTTATTTATATATTATATGAAGTTTAAAATTAGTCACTATGAAAGAATACTCTGTGTCTGGGCCTTTTTTTTATTCATTACTGTTGGCAGTGCGTCTTAATGTCCAATAACCAATTTATTTTTTTAACGTGATTTAATTAAACTTGTCACTTTTATTTGTAACATTAAAATTGTTGAGGTAAACTGAGTAACGAGGTCTTGTCGTTAACGAAACTGTATTGTGCCTCTTTATTTCAGTAAAGTTGAAGTAACGAGGTCTTGTTAACGAAACCGTATTGTGCCTCTTATATCAGTAAAGTTGAATTATGAAAAACATTGACTTTTTGGTTTAGCAGTGAGCATTTGCATTCCTAAGACTTTTAAAGACTTTCAAATAAGAAAAAAATAGTTTGATATCCCTGACAGAGTATCATAGTGATTGTCACTTTTTTTTTCCATTGAAGAAATTCGTTCATTACTTGAGTGTGTCATTGGATCGGCATAAAGTTTATTTCTCGTTTGCAATTACAGGCATAATCAGGTGGCCTTGGGTCAATGTTACATAGGCAATTCCCGATTCTGATTTCTGTGCGATAACTTGGGAAAGCCCTTCCAGATCGGTTTCAAACTTTCAATACTGCTGTATCCTACTTAGAAGATGGATAAGTGTTGTATTGTGTAGGTGCCGGTTTATCAATTTGTTTTTTAAATAAAATTTGTATACTGTAAATTATCCTGACTATACCTCATCCTTTGAAAAGGATAGTACACTAAAAGTATATGGAGTGATACTGCATATTTACACTTATACTAAGTTTAAACCCAGTTATTGATGGACTCCCTGAGGTAACTGGAGGCTGCCTTGTCTGGTCGTCTTCAAAATTTTAGGATTCCGTCTATATCTAAGACGATTTAAAATTTAAGCGAGTTTTGTTGGTTCCGGTTTTGAAATTTTATTTCAAAATCTCAATCATGAATTTTTTGGAGCTTCAAAAGAATAAAAACATTATTCCGGCATTTAACATAATTTAAAGTGACATTATATCATGTTTACAGTGGTAAAACTATATATTATGTTCATTTTTTTACAATGTCTAGTACATGTCTTGCATAGGAAAATAACCAAGCGAGTGTAAGATCAATATATTGGTTTCTATGCACTGAGTGGGAGACCATCCCTTGAAAAACCAGTGTCCATGGCTGACAATGTCAGTAGAGTTTCAGATAATAAGCTAAGTATTTTTTCTCAGACATTTCTGGACTTTGTACTTGAATATGAAGCTCTGGTTTGCTTTATTTAGCCGAGTGCTTTTCCACTCGATGATTTTAGAACACCTATTTTGATTTTCTTCAAACTTTAATTGTTGGTGTATGATAGAGAATGAGTAGGAATATTAAGATACTGTTTAAGTGTCAGTTTTATATTGCAGTTATTTACCTATGATAATGTGAGAATGTCTCTTTCGATTGGTTTCAATCGTTCAGCCCAGATGTATATTACTTTGAAGAAAGTTCGGTTTTTGGTTGAATACGACGATGTAGATGACAAGTATACCATAAAAATTGGAAAGGTATTTTTCTGTGAGATCAATCAAAAATTCCTAGTCTGATCGTCTGTATACTTTTCCTCATAGGAACCCATTTAGGGAAGTGAATTGTAATGAGGGGTTCTTGATCCAAGGAACTGGACCTATCCTCTGCTGAATTGCATCTCACTGCCTTCCCAGGCACACTATAACCCATACGGGTTTAGGGCATTCCACAGATTTAAAAAAAATGACCCGAATTTGCCATTTATATTAAATGAACTCGGATAGTGATACTCGTGTCAAAAGTAGAAAATTTTTAAGAACATAAAGAGGAAAAAATTCAGCAGGCCTACTGGCCCATACTTGGCAGGTCCCTGTCAAACCCAAGATTTATTCTCCCAACTCGTTAACAATATTACCCAAGGAATAATCTTTGGTAACTATTAATTCAAGTACAATTCCCACTCAAATCCAACCCCTTTCACTAAAGTATTTATCTACTCTATATTTGAAGCTACCCAAGCTTTTAGCTTCGATGACCCTACTAGGCAGATTGTTCCACTCATCGCCTATTCTATTTCCAAATCAGTACTTTCCTATAACTTTTCTCAATCTAAACTTATCCAATTTGAATCCATTATTTCGAGTTCTTCTCTGAAGGGATATCCACATAACCTTATTTATATCTCCCTTATGTATGCTCATCTTCCACTCATACACTTCAATCATGTCTTCCCTCATTCTACGTCTTACAAGGAATTGTAGATTAAGAGATTTCAATCTCTTTTCGTACGGCAGTCCTTATGCAATGGATTAATTTTGACATTCTTAACTTTAAACGCTAATGTATGCTACTGGACTTCTTGTGTGTGTTTACTTAAAACTCTTGGTCATTTTCAAGGTGGTATTATTAGAAGTAGTCTATTATACTCAGGCGAGCGATAAACGAGCGGGGTTCATACAGCGCCTAGAAGATTGAGAGGTAATCAGGATGAATCCAAGAATAGGTGAGATAGGTCTGTTTTCGTACGATCGAAAGGCCCTTAGTGACATCAAGGCACCTTCATAGTTACCTTCAGGGATGAACAATAGTTCCTGGGTCTCTTAGCTCCTCTGCCTTGAGAGGGTTTGAATATTGAACTCTTAAGCGTCGTGAACGGGTTGAGGCAGAGTGAGCTAGGATTAGGGAATACGGGGATATTTTCCCGGATCACGCAGCCACTGAACTAATCTAGTTGGGTAAATTTATTCTCACTGCCCGGGGAAGTGAAATGTGTGAGAGGGTGGTAGTATTTTCCTATTTCTCCTGATGAGGGTCTTAGTTACATGATGACCTGCTCACTGGCTAATCTACTGTCGGTAACCATTCCGTTCCCTGTATATAATGTGTTCGAACAGGATAAGCATTTTCAGGTGAGGCGTGGGAATGAGGTACCATCCATTTTACCTGAGCAGGGGTCATCGTGGTCAGAGATGTTGTGATATGTGACCCAATATTAGAAGTTATAAATTTGTATGTTGCTTGGTGACTGACTGGGTAGGTAGGTAGGTAGCCTCAATTACACAATGTTTATAGTCCTCGCGTGAGCATGTAAATTTATAAACTCCTCTGGTATTTCTCTAAGATGGATTTTGTTACTTTAGTAAGTTATTCATAATTTTTGGATGTTGTATATATATATATATATATATTTTTTTTTTGGTGGATCTGTGCTAGATGTTAAACAGCTCTTTAGTTAACTTTGTAAGCTGATCTCATGTAAGGTTGCTAGACTGCAACTTTTGTCGAGGAAGTTTAACTATAAATAAGAAAGTACCTAGTTATTTAGAGACTGATGTAGATATCCTGGGAAAGAGAACCTAAGTTTCTTAATGGAAATATGCTACACTGGTAAACTTTCTTGGGTTATTAACCCCCTGGATTAAAATTCCAGTGTTTTATCGTTATTGATGAGACTTTTTAATAATTAACATCCCCTCATGGGAAGTTCAATGTTGCCCGTGGAGCTCTCCTTCCCATGCATAGATCAAACCTGATCAACTTGACTTCCCACTTCCAATGCAATGTATGACCTATACGGGTTAAGCGTTTTCCCTTGATTATAATAAGACATTCTTTTGACAGATCTTTCAAGGGAAGTTTTACCTGTGTAATCCACGAAGGCAAGCCCTGACAGTGGTGAGTTTTCTATTAAGGAACACAACTACTGTCAACGTTTCTTGTATCTAATAAAGCTGGTCGCTTGTCTGTAGACACTGGTTTGGTTTATTGTTTAGCGATTTGTTATGATTGAAATTAATAATAATAATTTGATATACTTCTAAAACGAGATATATTTTTACACGAAGATCATACGTGTACATACCACATCTTCATAACCTTCCGAAAGCGTCAAACCACTCATTTGCCTCTGTTGACTTCGAAAGTGTCACCATACACTTTGATGGTCGGAGGCCCTCGACCAAAGTGTATCTTATTCTATAAATAATTGACAATGGTAGGGCTTTGCAATAAGACTATGGAAGCCAAATCAACTAGAAATAAAAAAAAATCAATCAGCATTTCTGAATTAATCCTCCTTTCTAGCCTTGTAAAGGTAATTTAGTGTATTGATGCGTTTTTACAGTGGTAAATACATATCATTGTTTGAAACCACCCAGTCACAGACAAGGATTCCAGATACAGGAAATATGGGAATTAAAACTGTCAGGACAAGAAAATAAAGGTTAAGGACTAATGAACTTTCAATTGTTTTGATTGTAACGTTATTTATGTTTGTAATATGAAGGTAAAGTATTCCCGATATCATATTTTTGGTATTAAACGATGGAAATTATGTTAACAGCAAACTGGTAATGACAGGAGTGAACAAAAAATATAAGAGGTTTTTCGTTCAAAGCTCTGAATAAACAGTAAAATAATTTCTTAAGTTATATAATTATTGTAAGCAGACGTTTGAAACATTCGCTTGCCTTACAAAGAAAACCCCAACAATGCTTCCTGTGTAAGACGTTTAAAAAGTCTGTTATAAAATTGCTGACAAAATACTGTGCCAGGTAATTTGATAAGATGGTTAACCAGAGCTCTGGGTATTGAGGGAAGTTAAACGAGCGATGGAAAGGGCATTACAGATCTGTAACTTAGCTGTGCCATTTAACTGTCTTAATACAAGGTAATGTAGGTATAAAAGTAATGCACAACAGGACTTGATTCATCTCTGCATTACATGTCGTTAATGTTTGTTTTGCTATGCTTTGTACTAGGTGTTACGTGAGCTAATATATTTTAAGGGGATAACTTTGTGTATATCTTTTACGTAATCGTAACTACATCCCGGTAGTAACGAGGTAGTTATTGTGTTCAGTGTGTCTGACCTTCCTGCCGTCTTATAAATTTTCTATTGTCTCTCAGTATTGGATGTTATGTAGTTTTTTGTTTGAGTTAGGGAAACATTTCTTGTTGATGTTTCTTTTGGGATGTCTACTGTATTTTAACACTGTTTATGCTTAATGGATGTTTTAATTTATTCTATGCTGTGCCCCTGAAGAGGACGCAATGTATATATTGAATTTTCATGTAATTATATATTGCCGACGTTTTTCTTACGAATGTCGTATCACAATAATAAAATGTTTACTTCCACGAAATCAATTTATTTAGAAGAAATAACTTACCATATTTCACCACAAACATTCACAATTAACCATAATTAAGGTCAAATTTAAACTAATATACTAAATTACCATATTATATAAACATAGTGGATTTTTTTTTGTAGTTTATTGACTACACAGTGGACTTAAGGCTGCGTTATCCCTTGTTGACTATCAGTCATGAATACTTTAATTTCCCAAAAACGAATTAGTCAACTTTCAAGCGATGCATACCTTTCGGTTTATACATACTGAAGGATATACAGTTCCCGGTGTATATACATTTAAATATACTCTTCTCGGAATACATAAAAATATGCATCCCTGGTGCATAGACAAAAATATACACCACTCTGTACATATTCACAAAAATAATCAGCTTTTTCTGAATATGCACCGACAAAGCATATTATTGCATTTTGGTTCTCTTCAGAAATCAGACATTTTTGTGTTTGACAAAGCTCCTGGAGAGCGAAACGTTGCCACAATAAAATGTCACGTTACTTGCACTTGTGGTCCTTTACTTAACATTTTTGTATGTGTTGCGATGCTTACAACCTATTTTGAGAGATATTAGCAAATCAGGACAAATGAACGGACTGTATTTGAGTCGGACAACGCACCAGGCCAGTCATAGCGAAAGTAAACAATGGATCGCCAGATCCACTTTACATAAAATAGAGAAAGTCAAGTTCCCTCACGTTAAGTAATGTTGGATTATGTTAAGTTTCGCCTGTTGGTTTTACTATTGTACAAAAAAAACTGTCTCGTAAAACCCACTTAATATTGGAGTGTTGAAGAGGCTCTTGGTCTGAGGAATTGGACCTTTTGGTCTTCTTCTTCAGACCGAAAAAAATTACCCCCCCCCAATGCTCCCTTCCCTATTTCAACCTCCACATTCCCCTTTTTTCCCCCTTTTCCTAAACCCCTCCCAACCCCCTCCTCTTTTTGCGTCCAGTTTGCGGCCTCTGGGATCCTTCCCTCTGGCATTGCAGTTTCTAGGTGGGGGTAGGCGTGCTGAGGTTCATCCCACTCCGTGGGGTCCCTCGGGGGTGGTGTGGTTTCCCGTGGAATCTGAATTATCTGAAGGTGCCCTGCTTCCTTCCCAGATGTCCCAGAAGTGGACGGAGTGCCTTTCAGATAATGGGTGTATCTCCGGAAGCTGCCTGTTGATTCTGGGAGGTGGCAGCCAAAGGAAGTATGCTTTGTGATGGGTTTCCGATCACCCTTTCTTTTGTCCTCCGAGGTGGCTAGGTAGATGTGAGGCTGCTATCCTGGAGCGCTGGTTTACTGGCGTGAAGGGTAGGGTATGGCAAGAGTTCCACGCTGCGTCTTCACTGCCGGTGGGCTCGAGGCGCTCTCAGATGAGGGGATAAGCTTCCGGCCCTTCCATGCCACTAGTGACTGTCCCTCCGCTGTCCCTTTTTTTTTCTTTTCTTTTTTTTTCTTAAAATAATAAAGGAGACAACACAGAAGAAACACCTTATTATGGAGTCTTTGCTTAGTGAAACCCTTCCTCCTCCCAGACCCTTTTCTGACGATAGTTCATCGATGAACCGCTCAAAAACGACTTATGTGACACTCGCTACCTTTGTGTACCGGGCTAACAAGTATGCAATGGACAAAATTGTTATCTTTACAAACAACATCTCAAACTGATTAGCTTTCTGATCATGGAATTGGTAAAACTCTTTTAAGGCACGTTGGCCAAAATATATCCTTCCACCCTCTTCGAAGTTGAGCATGTGTCATAACCGTACAGAATTCAGAACAAGCTCATGCGCTCTCCCGTATCACTTCCATTGATAACATACCCATCACCATTCATAAGCATACTACTCTTAATTCTTGCAGTGGTACAGTGGTCATACCATGTACCATTGTACAGAGTGATTTTTTGTCTTGTGGGGATAATATTCTGGAACAATTGAAGGTAGATACATTCATTCAGCCCACTTGTGGGTGGAGGCGCTTTCCTAGTAACATCGCTCGTTTAACCTTCGATTGCCGTGAACTTCCGACCTCTGTATATATTGCAGGCCCTTGCCTTGAAGTCTGTCAAGTAGTTTCCACTCCCCAACAGTGTCGTAATTGCTGGCATTTTGGGCACTCCGCCAAACACTGCAGATCTGTGGTGGAATGCTTGGTCTGAGGTGCAGCAGATCTTTCCCCCTCTTGTCTCAATAGCAAGGAACCTCATCCTTCCTTTTCACACCATTGTCAGGTCTTTCGCAATGAACGAGCGATCCGTTATCTTAAGGAGCGTGAAGGCCTTTCGCTATGGCTGTCTCTAAAGCTCTGTCTTCAAGGAAAACTCCCTCGTGTCCCATATGCTTGGGTAGCCCGACGACCTCCAACCTCGATGCTCCTCCCTCTTCCCAATCACTCTGTGTCTGTGTCTTCCTGGGTCACCCCAGTTTCTAATCCTTTT
Organism: Cherax destructor; assembly: GCA_009830355.1. Lineage (NCBI taxonomy): Eukaryota > Metazoa > Arthropoda > Malacostraca > Decapoda > Parastacidae > Cherax > Cherax destructor. The sequence continues at coordinate 92,331 of WNWK01005245.1, read as the reverse complement.
GCGGCTTTATCCTCTGACACTCTTACCTCCGCACCACTTCCTACTTCTCCTTCATCTCGCTCCCTTACCTCTCAGTCTACGAGACCCCATAGACCTACACTTTCTTCGCGTCCATCAACAGTACAATTGAATATCTTCTACCTCGAAACCTAGTTCTCACCCCCTTTCCAGCTCTCACACGAAAGTGGAGGTTAACTCCCTAGTGTATTCCCTTCTTCCCCTGCTCCCTCCCCCCCGTATTTTTCCAGAGATACCCTCCAACCTCCTTCCTCTCCTGTTACACAGCAAGACTATTCTACCCTTGCCTACGCATCTCTCCAAGTTCATACTCTCCGTTTCCCCTCAGACCCCTTTGGTTATCTCCATAGTTACTTCTACCTCTACTTGCAATGCCTCTCCTGTCTCTGACATGGCTTCGTCGGCTTCCTTAACAGTTGAGACGTTACACTCTCTAGAGCTATTTTGCGGAGACGACACCCCCGATGGACACCATCGAGCCTCCTTCTACCCTTTGCTGTATAACCCTTGTGGTTTAGCGCTTCTTTTGATTATAATAATAATAATGCATTTCACGACCTTCACCACAATCTCTTCATCCACAACCATCTACTTCTTTCATGCTTACACTTACTATTGCCCCCACATGTTGACTTTACTGATCCTAAAAGCCCATAGGTTATTTCGTTTCTTATCATTGCCATTTTTATTTATGTGCATAATGTCTTTTTTACAATGGAATATTCGTGGGCTTAGGGGCAATCGCGGAGAACTCCAAGTGTTGCTCTCCCAGTTGTCCCCAGTATGTGTTGGGTTACAAGAGCAAAAACTTCGTTCTGCTGTTATTGGCCCCGTTTGGGGCTATGAGCTGTTACATTCTCCCAATCCTTTACCTGAAGAATCATTTAATGAAAGCGCACTTCTTGTGCGCATTGATATTCCGTATCAACAAGTTTTTGTTCATTCCCCACTGCATTATACTGCAGCTCGTATTTATTTACACAGATCGTTTACAGTTTGCTCTCTCTATCTCCCTCCCGTGCATTCTACACCTCTGATGTCGCGTTTTTAATTTCTTCTGTATCGTCGCCCATTTTGTTGGTGATCTCATGGTGATCAGTTAGAGAGACTTCTCGCTTCTCATCCTCTTCATGTTTTAAATACGAGTGCTCCTACCCATTTCGACTCTCGCACTCAGTCTCCCTCCTGCATTGATCTTTCTATTTGTTCCTCGACCATTGCACTTGATTTCGCAAGGTCTGTTCTTCCAGATTTACATGATAGTGATCACCTTCCTATCCTTCTTTCTTCTATTACATATACCCGTCTGCTTCGTAACCCTCGTTGGCAATTTCCTTGATCAGATTGGAACTTGTACTCTCTTCTTACCACCTGTGGTGAGGACCCCCTTTCCATCCTCTATTGATGAACTGGCACACCAATTCTCAACCTTCGTCCTAACTGCGGGGACGCGTTCTATCCCCCAAACCTCAGGTAGGCATTTTCAGACATGCGTTCCGTGCAGTGCGTTTAAAATGTGCTGCATGGGGCTGCTATCGATTATTATAATCGTACCGCATAGCGTCTGTTAGATTTTAAGTGGGCAAGGGCAGTTGCTCGCTGCATCATCCACGACGCTAAACGCACTTGTTGGCGAGATTATGTGTCTACCATTACCTCGTCTTCCCCTATGTGCACGATTTGGAAAAAGGTGCAGAAGTTGTGTAGCAAGTGCACTCCGGACCCAGCTCCCATTTTGCGGGTTGCTGAGGTTGATGTCGCAGAACCTCTCGAAGTTGCCACATAAATCGGGAACTATCTTGTCCGTATCTCCCCAGGGCTTCACTTCTGTCCCTCATTTCTTGCGTCTAAGCCTGCCAAGAAGCAATTGCCCTTAGATTTCTCCTCCGATGGATTCGAGCCGTATAACGTATCTTTTACTTTCCTCGAATTGGAGTCCACACTTTCCATTGGCGCCTCACTTTCGTCGGACTTTGTACAAGCCGAGGGAGTCCCACAAGGTTGTCCTCAGCACTACCCTTTTTCTATTAGCAATAAATGACCTACCTTCCGTTCTTCCTTCGCATATTTGGTCGTCACTTTATGTAGATGACTTCGCTATAGCTTACTTGGGCGCTGACTGTCGACTAGTAGCAGCCTTCCTTCAGGTTGTTATAGACTGAATTTCCCATTGGACCACTTCTCATGGCTTTAAATTTTCTAGTACAAAAACCCGATTCATTACACATTACCTTTACTAGACGTCCGATTATCCCAGATACTCCATTGTATTTACACGGTTCACATATTCCGGCATGTGATCGCCGGTTGACGTGGAGACCTCACATTTCTTCTTAAAGTTTTGCACATCTTTCATGGAGAGCAGATCATCGCACTCTCCTCCGTTTGTATTCGACCCTAGTCTTGTGCATGCTGGATTATGGTGGCCAAGTCTATTCAGCGGCCTCTCCCGCAACTCTTTCTAAGGTCTCTGTTTATGCCTGGGTGCCTTTCGTTCATCCCCTGTTGAAAGCCTCTATGCAGAGGTGAATGTTCCTTCCCTAGCTGATCGTCGTGATGCTCATTGTCTTTGTTATTTTGTCTGCACTCATGATCTTCGTGTTCCTTCCACGTATAGGTTAGTTTCAGACATTAGTAGGAACCCACTGTTTGTTCGACGCCCCTGCCTTACTCCGACCGTTTACTCTTCGCCTTAACTCACTCCGGTCATTCCTTCAGTTGCCCTCCTTGTACGCTCATTTAGCATCTGCCATTTCCCTTTCCCCTTGGGAAGTCCCGAAAATTCATGTCTGACCCCCCATCCCGACTACCGTGCGCTCGAGCACTTCTGGACACATGCTCATGCCATTGCTGTGTATACAGATCGTTCTAAATCTTCTGATGGTGTTGGGTTCACAGCAGTATTCCCTGATGAAGTTGTCCGAGGCCACTTGTTGGACTCAGCTAGTGTGTTTACTGCTGAGTTGTATGCCATCCTTATAGCACTTCTTTGTATTACATATATGTCTTCTTCGACATTCGTGATCATTTCGGATTCCCTTAGTGCTTTACAACCTATTAAACAATTCGACTCCCCTCATCCATTAGACCTCTGTATTCAACAATGGTTGTGTCACATAGCTAGCAAGAATAAAGATGTCGTTTTCTGCGGGGTCCCTGGTCACATTGCTGTGCTGGGCAATGAGCAGGCAGACGCTGCTGCGCGGTCGTCAGCGGTGCATTATCTCCCGGTTTCTTATAGGGGTATTCCCTACAGGGACTATTTTCCAGTCATCTCTGCCCATCTCCGCAGTCGTTGGCAACAATGGTGGATGGGCATTCGTCGTAACAAATTGCGCTCTATTAAACCGCTTTTAGGTTTGTGGTCAACTTCCTACCACGTTGCCGTTCTCGGGAGACTTTGCTCTCCCGGCTCCACATTGGTCACACATGTCTTACCCATGGGTATCTCATGGACAGACGCCCTGTTCCTCTCTGTAAGACTTGTCAGGTCCCTGTTTCGGTTCTTCACTTCCTTGTCGATTACCCGATTTACCAGTGAGCTCGCAGGATTTACCTCCAACGACACCGCCGCCCAACCACTCTTACTTTATCTTCTCTACTTTCAGACGATCCCACCTTCGACTCCCAAGCACTTTTTGACTTTGTCGCCAACTGCCTTACTAAACGAACTTTGACACATAGCCCTTAGTCCCTTTCATCCCTTTTCTTTCCTCACCTTTGATCCCCTCTCAGACTAATGGATTGTAACCCTTGAACTACTTGCTACCCTTCAGCACTATATGACACTTGTCAGTTTAGCGCTTTCTTTGATTATAATAATAATTGGATAAAGTATTGTCAAAATACACCCATTAAAAATAACGCATTTTGACCCGGAAATATAGGTAGCTATCGGAGTATTTACAGAAAACGTGCACCTCTTCGTTTATATACATTAATTGAATGTACTCGGGGGTATAGAGTATTCACTGAAGAATATACCCTTCTCGGTGTATAAGATATACACCTCTTAACTGGGTGAGGAGTGTTCGTATTGAAGGGCTCCGAAGAACTGAAGCTACTAACAGTTTCCCGATCAAATTTGCCTGCCCCCCATTCCTCAGGCGCAGTTTTGTTTAAAGATCACAGAACATCCCCAGGAATGTAAACACAGATCTAGGTATGTAATGCTACGAGTCACTGTGGTAAAGAAAAATAGTTTTATGGAAACTTATTATAGACGTTTCGTCTACACACTGGGCTGTACCAAGACAGTTATGTGATACGATAAAGCCCACCGCTGGGGAGTAAATAAAAGTCCCAGTTAACTGCATATTTGTCTTTGTTATAAAGTATACAATTTGTGAAGGGAAAACATAATTGACATAAAATTGCTTCGGTTCTGGAAATAATGACTTAAATAATTATATAGAATTCTATTATACAATTCAATAAAAAAAATTATTTCAAGAAAAAACACATTGTAAATCATAGTTTATTAGTAGAAACTTTTTATCTATATATAGGTAAATGAAGTCAACTTTGACAACATTAAATTTTTAGAGCGAAACGTTCTTTCACTAAAGGCTTGTAAAACGTTTTCTTTTTGCTACTGTCAGCAGTACGCCATTTGGATCAGTCTTTTTTTTTTTTTATCTTATCAGGAGAACTATTTGTTCTCAGAAATGTGGAACACGTTTGAGAACGAATCTATTTATAAGACTGAGCTTCGCTCTAACCAGGGCTTCAGGTCTAACTACACTTGAAGCTTTATTTCTCTCTAACCCATTAACTGTCCAAACATATATATACGTTTTTACCGCTAGCGCTCCGACCTTGATTTTCCCCATTTGAAAGCATATAAAAAAAAAACCGTATATATACGTTCGGAGCGCTAGCGGTAAAAACGTATATATACGTTTGGACAGTTAATGGGCTACTCTACGCTACTCTGATACACATAATTCACAGTCCAAGTTTTTCAGTTGACCACCACTGGATTGATTTGCATATTTGACACTGTTAACATCGTGAATACACTTATAAAACATCTGGTAATTATATATATTTTTTTTTTAATTTCGACAGAACGTGCCAGGCATACCAATTTTTATATAAGTAAACAGATATGAAGGCTTTATTGAGGTTCCAATTTGCCTTTTTTTAGCATGTACAATTAAGAATGCCCCAATGTTGATAGTCGCATTTAGTCGATCCCATATACAAAATGTGATATATGGGGCATGTAAAAAAAAAAAAACTAAGATTAATAAGCGAATAAGTTACTACTTATCCGATAGGCATTCCAATATTCTGTAGCTGGGTCTCAAAAATATGAAGATTCAGAAGAGCTACAGATCCTCCCCCTCAAGAGATTTAGAAGTCCAATACTTGAATAGCATCCTCCAGAAGCAGGAAATTAAGAGCCTCAGAATACCCAGAAATCTAGCCACTGCAACCTTCAAGAGGCATGAGATTCAGATCAATACCCTCAAGGAGTTTTAATTAAATATATGCCTTAACTCTTGTCACAGTGGAAATTAAAAACAAGGTGAATACATCGTTTACTGTCCCAAAGACACTCGTTAACAGTCCATAGCTACTGCTATACTTCCTCAGGAAGTCAGGAGCTTGAACTCAACACGATCGCAGTAAAAATATGAAACGAATCATATGAAATTTAATAGATATCTTCAGGAACACCTGATCCAGGTGAAACTCAAAGTCAGACATAGTATAAATTTGTGACAAAAAAATAAATTCAGGATTGTAAAGATGCCTTCAAGAGTTACTAAGAACTGTTTATCAACACTAACGAAATTCAAAACCGGAGTTCGACCCATCGAAAGTAGGTCAGGTGTTTATATCGAATTACATATTTAGAATGAAATTTAACTATTACTACGGAACAGACGAGGGTTCAGGAGCCAATAACTGTGTTCAGGGGTAGTTAGTCTCGTTGCCATATCAAGGAATCCAATAGAATTGCATAAGTATATTTAAGGCTGTATGATATACATTGAAAATCATCAGCTATATCTGCAATTAACAAAGAAAAATATTGTTTTAACAAGAGTGAAGTTAATAACACATTTAAAAAAGGTTTTCATAATTGAGTAAATTTATTCTAAGATTAAATGTTTCTAATTATATGGGACCACGTCATAAAAATTTCAAATTATACAGAAGCGTTACTAAAGTATCGACAAAACTATACACATCAAAGTTATATAAAATTTTATATTTTTATAACTTTCCCCAGACTGAATAAAAGGCTACAAATCTGGAGGGTGAACGATGAATCATTTACTGCTTAGATACTTCCCAACGTATTAAAATAAAAGCGTCACATAAGCACCAAGGAAGTCCAGTAACAATCTCAATCCTTCCTTTAAGACACACCAGTATTTAAGGCGTGAAACCAATGTGAAGAAAACCTCTTCAGATTACCGCAATGAAAAAGACATCCCAGTTTGTTCCATAAAGTTGGTAAATTTGCTTTAAAATAACCCAAATCTCGTTTTAACCTTCCACTAAAAAACCTGCATCGTCATATAAAATGTCTGAAATCAATCAGAAGATGAATTCTCAAGTTATCACGCGGTAATTTATAACCAAATATATTTACACAAACTGCAGACTGTCACCTCGCCAGCCCATTAACAATCCAAACCCTCCTTAAAGTTTCAAGCTTATCGGGAGGGGCATTCTCAAGCCAGATTTCGGAAACTTATATGAGTGATATCAATCATACTACTGATTGAGTTTACTCTTCCCTCTCCCACTCGCTCACGAAAAAATATTACATATAAATTATTAGCCAAAAAAAAAAAATAATTGAATTACGTGTATAAAAGCAAGGCATTGTTATCATCACATATGTGACTAATTAATTTGTATGATCTAAAAGGCTCTAGAACAGTTTCATTCATTTAACATGATAGACATAAAGGAAAATTGCTGTCATCAATTCAGAACCATAATCACTAGTTATCTGCCATAATTACTAGTTATCTGACATAATCACTAGTTATCTGCCATAATCACTATCTGCCATAATTAATAGTTATCTGTCATAATCAATAGTTATCTGCCATAATCAATAGTTATCTGCCATAATCAACAGTTATCTGCCATAATCAACAGTTATCTGCCATAATCAACAGTTATCTGCTATAATCAATAGTTATCTGCTATAATCAATAGTTATCTGCTATAATCAATAGTTATCTGCCATAATCAACAGTTATCTGCTATAATCAATAGTTATCTGCTATAATCAATAGTTATCTGCTATAATCAATAGTTATCTGCTATAATCAATAGTTATCTGCTATAATCAATAGTTATCTGCTATAATCAATAGTTATCTGCTATAATCAATAGTTATCTGCTATAGTCATTAGTTATCTGCTACAATCATTATCTGCTATAATCACTAGTTATCTTCCATGATCACTAGCTATATTATTTTAACATAGTAAATCAATACCACTTCTATATATGGAACATTTTACATTTATCATTTCGGACAAAATAACTGAAAATATAACAGCCACATTCCCCTTCACCTTAACCATTATTTGTTGTAAATATTAGTCTTTGTAAAATCTAACGTAACGACCAAATTTTCTGTTATTTAGACCTGGGTTATGATTTGCGTATTCAGCAATGCCTCAAAACTGTCCCATCAACATAAACCAGTAAAAAAAGTCACAAAAATGCGTTAAATGACTTGCACGACCACGCCATGGTTTTTTTTGGAACAAGATTGTTTAACACAGTCCTCCTTAATAGAGCTATTTTGTGTCTTATGCCTAAGAATGTAGATATAAACCATTTCTTTGTTAAATTAAATAGCTAAGCTCGTTCTATAAATTTTACTGTTGAGTTAGAAGAAAATAACTCATTGCCTAACCTAGATGTTTCTATTATTAAGGGTAACAATGATTTTAAATTTTAAATTTACAGAAAACCATCAAATAACTGTTCCTATATACACTATTATTCTTCACGTCAAGGTAGAGTTAAACTGTCGGTATTCTCATCAATGTTTTTGAGATCTTTGTGTATTTGTAGTCCAGAGTTCATAAATGAAAAAATCTCCAAAATTTATGAAATAGCTAATGATCTAAAATACTTAAGAAACTTAATTGATAAATCCTTTAAAATAACTAGAAATACTTTTTACAATTCAAAGGGGACAATCAACCTTATTCAATTAAAAATATGTTGATATTCCTTCTCTACCTAAGAACTTTAATAACAAAGTTGTATTTAAAAATCCTGACAGTTAAAAAAACGTTTGATAAAAAAATCCCCTCAAAATGCTCACGGGTGTCTATAAGATTCCTTGTCAAATATGTGATAGTTTATTACGATCAAACTGGTAAAAGTCTTGAACTTAAGTTCTAATGACATATATATGTCATTAGAAGTGAACAAGATTCTATTGCTCTGTTTATTCATGCGAGAGATTTTAACCATCCAATTGATTTTAAAGACTTAGAGAGTTGTATCAAAGCCAGTCCATGGTCGACAGGAATATAATAGAATAATGTTTCATAAAAATTAGTTTTGAAAATAATATGAATATTTCTTTTGGTTTATATATATTGCATTCATTTATAATTAATAAAATTTGGGATGAATTTAAGGTACATTAAACAAATTTTTGGGAAGAATATAAACTGTGTTTCTAGAATCACAGACTACCTACCTACATAAAAAAAAATCAGGTGTTGTTGGGGATTGCAGCGAGGTGTAGTCTTGTCCTTATATGTCTTCCTGTTAACTTTTTATTTTTATAGTTCCTTGATAATATGAGAAGTCACGAAAGCACTTTGAATTTTACTATATATTATTTAATTAACACATGGGCCGTCTTCCACCAAGGTAGGGTGGCCCGAAAAAGAAAAAATTAAATCATCATTCACTCCATCACTGTCTTTCGCTTTCACTACAGTTATAAAACTGCAACATTAACACCCCTCCTTCAGAGTGCAGACACTGTACTTCCCATCTCCAGGACTCACGTCCGGTCTGCCGGTTTCCCTGAATCCCTTCATAAATGTTACCTTGTTCACACTCCAACAGCACGTCAAGTGCTAAAAACCATTTGTCTCCATTCGCACACAAAAGCCCTTTACCCCGGACCTCCAACCATCCTCCTTCCATTCACTGTACATGTCGGAACCACCTCAACCACCCCTCCTCAGCACTCTGGATAATAGTTTTGGTAATCCCGCACCTCCTCCTAATTTCCAAACTACGAATTCTCTGCATTATAATCACATCACACATTGATCTCATACATGACATCACTGCCTCGAGCCTTCTCCTTGTTACAACATTCACCACCCATGCTTCACACCCATATAAGAGTGTTGATATAACTATACTCTCATACATTGACCTCTTTTCTTCATGGACAAAGTTCTTTGTCTCCACAGACTCTTAAGTGCATCACTCACCTTTTTTTCCTTATCAATTCTATGATTCTCCTCCTATTTCATAAACCCATCTGCTGACACGTCCACTCCTAAATATATAAATACAGTCACCTCCTTCATACTCTCTCCCTTCAATCTTTCGTCACCTAATTTTTGTATTATCCTTATTACCTTACTCTTTCCTATATTCACTTTTAATTTTCTTCTTTTACATACCCAACAAATTCATCCACCAACCTCTGCAATTTTTCTTCAGAATCTCCCAAAAGCACAGTGTCATCAGCAAAGAGCAACTGTGACAACTCCCACTTTGTGTTAGATTCTTTATCTTTTAACTCCACACCTCTTGCCAACACTCTCGCATTCACTTCTCTTACAACCCCACCTATAAATATATTGAACAACCATGGTGACATCACACATCCTTGTCTAATTCCTACGTACTCTAACCAGAGCCTCAATATCCTCGTAAAAACTCTTCACTGCGTTGAATAACCTACCTCCTATTTCATACATTTGCAACACCTGTCACATTGCCTCCCTGTCCACCCTGTCATACGCCTTTTCCAAATCCATAAATGCCACAAAAACCTCTTTATCCTTATCTAAATACTGTTCACCTATATGTTTCACTGTAAACACTTGGTCTACACACCCCCTACCTTTCCTAAAGCCTCCTTGTTCATCTGCTATCCTACTCTCCATCTTACTCTTAATTCTTTCAATAATAACTCTACCATGCACTTAACCAGGTATACTCAACAGACTTATTCCCCTATAATTTTTGCACTCTTTTGTCCTATTTGCCTTTATACAAAGGAACTATTCATGCTCTCTGCCAATCCCTAGGTACCTTACCCTCTTCCATATATATATATATATATATATATATATATATATATATATATATATATATATACAGTGGTACTTCGAGTTACGATGGTCCCCAAAATCGCCCTTTTATGTAAGTTTATTTTTTGAAATGCTTTTGTAGGTATATTTTTGGGGGTGTAAAAGGACTAGTCTATTTTACATTATTCCTTATGGGGATAAATTCGTATCGTAACTCGAGGTACCACTGTATATATATATATATATATATATATATATATATATATATATATATATATATATATATATATATATATATATATATATATATATATATATATAGAGAGAGAGAGAGGGAGATACCATCTCTAGAACTTTACTGGGGACCCTCATCCTCAGAGAAGACAATAAACGTTCTTCAGGGAAAACTCAAGGTTCTCCCTGGAGCTGTTTGAATATTTTCTTCTACCACCCTCTATATTTTATATTCTATATAAACTTTATTACTAGACAGAATACATTGAGAGAAAACACAAACATGAACACATTGGTACAATATACCAAAGATTGAGTCTCCTCCAGCTCCTCCGAAGCCGGACATGATTCATATATATATATATATATATATATAATTATATACACACTGGATATTTAATTATATTTATATTTTAGGGTACTGTAAGGATTTAACGTAGGAATTTTATTAATGAAACACATCCTAATACTTTTTGCCAATACACCTTTTGAGTCTGTGGTCATGTTTTTTTCCTTTGCTGAACTACAACTCTCAGGAGGCGGTACTTCTAGGCCTCATTCTCGTTGATGGATAAGTTGAGATATGTTATCATAGTAATGCACCATTTGAAATTGTTACCTTAGTAACTTTAGTTCACAACCTTCAACAAAAAGACAGTGGTTTTGACACGTTGGTGGGTTGCAATGTTATTGCAAGAAGGTGGCTAGAAGATGAAAGATTCAGATTCCTGTCGCCTATTCGGAGGATTTATTGTGACGATTTGCTGTAGTGAAGTGGATTTTGAAGAGTCTCTTTTACCATCAAGCCATTTAATTCCTTTCTACTCTCAGATTCTCTTCCCTTGCATCGTTTTGCTTTCCAATCCGGTTATTGACGAAAACAAGAGCGACCAATTCCTCGGACACACGACACAGGTGAAGAGTGAAGGCTTTTAGGGAATTTTTCTCCAAGTGACTATTCAGACTCAGGAGCCTTCATAAAGTATTAGTCATTAATTGGGATATAAATATGATCAGTGTTTGATTCCAGAAGTTGGAATTATTACCTCATTAACAGTGAGGGACAAGTGCTCTCCGAAGTGGATCTAAAAAGGTTAAAAGTTTAAACATTCAACTGGCTTGATGCCTGGAATTATCCCCCCAATATCTATGACACAACAGTGAGTTTTGTTATTGTCTATGGAGATGAACCTTACGGTGATTACTTACTGGCTTAGACTACTTGCTTCGCTTTGAACTGCTTGATGTGTCCCTTAGCTCGATTGCTAGCGCTCTCAGCTCACGCACTGAAGTTCATGGTTCGACCCCCGGTAAGAGTGGAAACGTTCGTGCGTGTTTCTTTAAGACACCTGCTGTCCCTGTTTACCTAGCAGTAAATAGGTATCTGGGTGTTAATCGACGGGTGTGGGTAGCATCATGGGGACAAAATTAACCTAATTAACCCGAAATGCTCTACATAACCAGGTGTTCTTTAAATAGTATGTCATTGATGACAGCTAGGGCTCTAAACGTTCTACATGTACTTGTAGATATAGATTTATGGTTATTATTATTATAGCAATAAGGATACTGGGGCCATCGGATTACTTATACTACTTTTTGAAGACATAAGAAAGAACCTCATCAAAGGCAATGCAGATAATCTCCTGGTTGGTTGCCTCCAATATTTTCTTGCGAACTTCCACAGGAAGTCACTTTAGCATAAATATAGTGTACATACTCACACACATCCAATAATTGTCAAATAATTAAAGAAAATCTTGTGTTTCATTATTATTTCAGCGAAATTAAAAAGCTTTACGTTTTGTGCGACTCCTAAACATAATTAAATTCCATTTATATTTGTTGCTAAGACACTGTATATGAAGTGGAACGGGAGCACCGTATGCCTGGTTAATATCTTCTATTTATATATATATATATATATATATATATATATATATATATATGCAAGACAACCACTATGAAAAATTAGAAGAATTCCAAGCGCTTTCGTGACTACTCACATTATCAAGGAACTATATATTATATATATACATATAATATATATATATATATATATATATATATATACTATTACGACTTTGAAATCGTAACTTAAATAAAAGGTCCTGGCTCCTAAATGGCCGCTCAATCTACTGTCTAGGGGCATTTAAATTACACTGAAAAACACAGCAACTCTCGGGCCAGCATGTACTCATACAAATTATGAAGCTTGAGTGCAAATTAATATAGTATATGGACACAAAAACTCACGTATGCAAAAATATATATAATATAATAATGAATAACTTATATACAATTTACACTCTACTACAAAAAAACGCCACACACCAGTTCACATTAGCTCACTGCTACTAGTGATTCACATTAGCTCACTAGCTCACTGCTACTGGTGAGTTAAACTAATATATCAACAGGGAGGCTCAATGACATACACCCCCTCCCCCCCTTCACTTCTGCCTGGTAAACTAGTTACCAGTAGGCAAAAACACCATACAGTACTCTCGCATAAACAGGCCTTACAGATATACGTGCGAGCACTTAAACACTAACACCTATGATATACACTAAAAAAAAACTTCTCAATACCACATACACCGCTACATCTTGCTTCATCTGCTGTACGTAACCTACTCCTTAATTTCCCTAAACACCTCATCTGCTCCTTTCCATTCTGCCTGACTGACAGGAATAAAACACGTCCGAATTCTGAATAATACCGGAGCTATAGAGCATTATTTTTTTTATATAAATTTAACTGCAGCACACTGCGTAGCAGGTACACATTAATCATGATCTCTAATGCTTTCCTACTTCATGTTTGCACATCACATTTCCAGCAAATGTGATGTGCATCTGATAATGTTTAGATGCATAAGAAATGAGAATTTTAGCATAAAATAAACAAATTATGTAGGAAATACTAGAGAAAGGCCTCTGCCGTCCTGGCAATAAGACTAAGCTGTAGTGATTCAGCCACAGTGAATGCAAAAAAGAAAAATGTGTGTGAATAGACGCAACTGTTGCTTAGCCCACTTATTTACAGAGTTCTTGACACCACAAAGGCCACGCAAATATATCATTACATATATTTCTTTATATTATATTTTTATTGGTTGTATTTTAGAATTAGACTGTTCTCTCGATAATATTGTATAGATATAAGTAACGGAAAATGTTAACTTTATATTTATAATTATATAAAAACTAATTGTAATTTAGATGCAAGTTTTAGGTGTATGTTCTCGCCCAATTCCTCGGTGTGTGTGACTTTTATTATATATATATATATATATATATATATATATATATATATATATATATATATATATATATATATATTATTTATTTATTTATTTAATCTGAATATTCATCCCAGCTTTACGTAACCTCACGTTTCCTCTCCCATTACATCTCTTCCTATCTTCCTCGACTCTTGATCCCTATCACCTTCGACTTTCACTTTCTTCTGTTTCGCAACAAACATTTCTTTCATTTATCCTTCAACTCCCTCCTTGAAATCACTCCCTTATTCACACCCTACGTCAGTTCATGCATTCCCCTCCTGCCTTTCCCTTAGCTTTCTCCCTTCCACTAATTTCCATACAAATTATATACAATATCTTCCTATTCAAGGTAACTATATGTAATTTGCATACGATTAGAGCAGCTTGGGGGGTCAGATTATGTTGTTTGCGAAAATTTTCAATTACCTTTTACACAAAGTTAACTTCGTTAAATATTTCTTATATTATCCTTTATTTGTCTTCATAGTCTTTACTTGTTTTTGTTTTACTTATTGTATTTCTTCTGTTTAATAAAGACTTTCCTTATCGTATCTTATCTTAGAGTAATAATTTTATAAATATTATTATTATTTTTATTACTCCTATTATGTCCATAATAATGTACTCGTAAAGAAGAGCTAAACTCATGGAGGGTCATAGGGGGCCGTCGGAAAAATTGTTTTATTCAGTATATGGATGGATAGCTCCATTACTTTGGATCAAGAGATCTTCACCATCATCAAGGTACTTTTCCTTGAAGGGCTGCTTAAATAACCTTTCCTTGTCTTCGGTTTTTTGTTGTATTTTTTTTAAGATCTTTTTTTTCTGTTTTATTGCACTGTTCTAGTCATTTATTATTTCATTACACATTCGTATTAATTATATTATTCTACTGTCTTATGTATTATTCGGTCTTTATTTGCCTCTTCATTACTTATTTCATATTTTTACCTATATATTTTGTTTTTTTACTTTGGGTTTATTTTTCAGGTATGTTTCCTTGTTTTAGTTGGACTTTTTAAAATTATTATTGGCTTTGCAGTTTTGTAGGTTTTTTTTTTAATTCCAAAGACATTTTAAGACACCTGTGAAAAAGTGATGAATCTTATTTCGAAACGTTTCGCCTACACATCATCACGTTTTTGTACTGGCGCACATTTGGCTCTACTCTTGCCTCGGGGATCAGTGATGATTTTATATACACACACAACTCTCTGGGGAATCGATCAGCTCATTCTAGGCCTCGGAAAAGACTGTTATTGTTGTCTCGAGTATGTTCGTGCGCGCACGGGAACGTCAGACCTTGTGATGGGAGGGGAAGACAGGAAAGGTAGTCCACCTGACACATTTGGGAACATATTGTTCACATTTCTGGTTTTGGAGGAGCTCTATTTCCCTTCCAATTCCTGTCCAAATTTCGGCATTATAGTTTTCCCGTACTCCCAGAAAGAAGGGTTCACAGGTCTTCATAGCCCTTAAAAAAACTAGAAAAACGAACATCGAAACTGGCCAGCCCTCATCCCGTCTTAGGTGTAACGAAACACATCCCTTGTACTCTCGTCGTTGCATTATTATTTCGCGACGAGAAATCTGCTGTGTGAACGATAAAGAAGGGTTAGCCGCATAACTAGGATATTACACTGCCCTGCCTACAGGGCAGTGTACATCGCATGCCCTACTACAAAATCTGCCGACAACCTTAACATGAAGAAGTGCTTTCCTCTGCAGTAACCGTCCCTGCTCCACAACTAGCATAGACCTCTGCAAAAGTCCCTTCAATGACCCTTGCATCCCAACCACAAAAAGCCTCAAAACCCGTCACTTTGAGACTGTACAGAAACAGTAAATTCCTTCACAAATTACATGCTCTGACGAAATGCCTAAAACTAACTATTGTTATATCTATCACAAAAATACAGGTCCCCCCCCACACTCTTACCCTTTTCTCACTAGATAAAAGTCGGTCTACCTTTAGGGACTCCTATGTCACTTGCCCCATCTAGCTTCACTTAAACTGACATTTGCCTGTGTCTCTCTCTACCCCACTTTCCTGGCTCGTCCCATATATTACACTCCCACTTTCCTGCCTCTAGATGCACATGAAGGTATTATGGTGTATCGCGGAGAGAGAGAATTATTATAATCAAGGGGAAGCGCTAAACCCGTAGGATTATACAGCACCTGTAAGGAGATGTGGAAGGTATTCATGCTTAATTCAGAGAAATGGAGCACAAATTCAATTCCCTAGATCAAGAGCCCTTCACCAGCGTCAAGGAACCTTCCTTGAGGAGAAAGAGCACTGGAAATTGACACTGATAATTCTTTCTTCAAAAGGGAAAACTCAACAGGATCTTCATCGAAACTAAAAAGCACGAAAACACCGAAAACTCACAACAATCCAGCAATAACATTGGCATCTCAGCCTCATAATTCCATCTCTCACTCTTAATGTTTTTCCACATAACATGTATTCAACTTCTTAGAGCCAAAAGACTAACTCAATTCTCTTATCAGTACTATGTTCCTACCACCTCAAATCAACTTTACCTAAAGCTACAGAAACTAAGCACTTCGGTTCATAGCCCCATAACCACTCGTACTTACCTCTACCATTGTATTAATAGTAATGAAGTTTGCGTTACAATGGAACGTCAGATGGTAAAAGGGGGAAATTGACGAGAGCTCTAAATGCTAATTTCGCAGCTTGCCCTTGCTTTGACTTATGTTCAGGAACCTAAACTAAAAAATACAATTGGATAGTTTATTTGTTTATTTTTTACGCTTGATAGACTCTTACAATATAAGTACCCTTTTCATCGTATTTCTCTGTAGCATGTGTGTATTTGGACAAATGTTACTTTTTACCCCATCAGTCCTCCTTTTCTTTAATATGCTATCTTTGATTTAAACCTTAAATATGTTATCCCTTGTGTTACAAAATTCGATATCTGTAAAGTATAGACATCTCCAGAGAATACTAGGTGGTCAACTTATTGATCCCTCTCTAGCATCTAGCCTGTTTCTGTTTTTTTTATTTTATTTAAAAGAAATATAGTACAATATAAGAGCAATACAATAACAAACAAATCCTTAAGAATTCAACTCCCTGAGACAACATCCATTTATGACAAAGTAACATTGATAAGTGGTAGGAAACCCACTCGCAAAAAACATTGTATGGATACAAAAAATTACCGTACATTGTATGCAAAGTCATAACAATAAACATGTATAATATTTTATGTAGAAGAAAACGACAACAAAAAAATAACTTAATAATACAAAAGTACATTAAGAATTCCAACCAGTGCGCTTACACACACCTGCTATTGAGGAAAAACATTAATTTACTACAAGAACATAATTAATGAAGTAACCTATCCCAAGGGTACATTTTTTGTTTTTTTATATTTTATTTAAAAACATAATACAATCTCCAATCATAATATACATAACCCAAAACAAGAAGAAACCAACCAGCGAACACCGCTGTACCAGTTACATTTACGATATATAAGGATATAGAACATAACTCAAAAGGCACATGTTAAGTAATACAAACACAATGAAAAGGAAATATGGACCTCCATACAGTGCACTAAAAAAGGAACTCTTGACACATAAACGCCTTGAACCCAGTATAAAACTATAGAGGGACCAGGTAATATGTACAATGACAGGATTACCACTCCTGATCCCCACAAGAATATATTAATATTTACATAGCTTTGCGCTACACAGCCGTTCACAAGGACATGTTTTACATACATCTAGGTGGACATGGTCCACACATAAGTAATCCTTAGAAACATAAACACAAACGGAAATAACTGCAAAGTGAGGGAGAAAGCCCCCACGCGCTCCCCTGAACTCGACCCTCCACAGAGGACCTCCCTCTCTGTCTTGCGTCATTCTTCACATACCCCACAAGCATAATGTCATATGTCATACACCGGCCAGCCCTTTTAATACCCCACCTATTACAGCCCCCGTAACATACCCACCGTCATGGCCCTATAGCCTTCAGAAAAAGCCAACTCCCATGTTTTCCCATATAGATCTCAATTTCACCATTTTGTCCTATAAAACATTGCAGCCAAAGCCTTTACCCTACACTTCCCAGACACATCTCTCATTCCCCACGACACATACAAGTAGTCTGGTAACAAGTACAAGACCGCCCTCCGCACCTCCCCACCCACCCCACCTACATCAAAGCTCAAAACCCATCAGGTTGAAAGCCCCCCACCCCCCACCCAGCGTACCACCTTCCCGAATCATTCACGTACCCATACCCAAAAAATGACAAAAATATACTTTACGGTATGCCGTTTCCTCAACCCGGCACCTATCGCAGTACCCACCCTTCCCTATCCCCATCCAGAACAAAATCGTTTTCGAAGTTACGATTCCCATCAGAAACCTATACACTAACTCCCGTACCCTGGGTTTCAACCACAACTGCCTCAATCCGCTCCAAATACCCTGCCAGTCATACACTGGGTATATCGCTACTCCCTGCAACACTTCCCCCGATCCCCCTGCCCAATAGACTCGCTGTCATCTTCCTTGGCTCCCAGACCACCATTATGCGCCTCAACATACCTTCACACACCCTCTGATCTGTTCCCTTCCACCACCTTCGAACGTCCTCCATCACTAAACCTACCCATCTCCCATGTACCCCACCCACTCTGAGGTAGGGATGCTTAATGTAAACACTTTGCAGGTGTCTCACTAAGGGGACAAGACCTGCACAGTTGTAATTACCACATCCTTGCTCAACCACGCCCTCCCATAACCCCATATACAGTGGACCCCCGGAAATCGGCCACCTCCAAACTCAAAGAATTATGTAAGTGTATTTTTGTAAGTGTATTTTTGGGGGGTCTGAAACAACTAATCTAATTTACATTGTCATCATGGGAATAAATTCGTTCGGTAATGCCACTCAAACAACATTCTGGAATGAATTATGGCCGATTTCTGGGGGTCCACTGTATAACGTAAAACCCTCCATTGTAAGTCCCTGACATCCTCAAAAACCATTGGGAACACCACTGCCACATGCCACAATTTGCTAAAAATAAATGAATTTATGATAACCACTCGTTGATGCAAGGTGACATCCCCTGGCCTCCATCCTCCCAAGCGCTTAAGTGCCTCCCATGCCACATTCCTCACATTCACCTCTCGAGCCTCCACCACATCTGCGCGGTACACCACCCCACAAATTTTTAGCTGCTCCACCGTTTCCATAAAACAACCCCTCCCCCAACCCCCCCACCCAACCACCCATGGCCAATAATTTCGATTTCTCACAATTCACCTTCATCCCCATCGCCCTTCCACAAATTCTGACTATACATCCCACATTCTCCAACCCCTCCTCGTCTCTCACCAGCACCGTGGTGTCATCCACATAACCGACAATCCCCGCATCCTCCCCTTTTCCCCCTCCCTTTGCCCACTCCTACCGAAATCAATCTATAAAAGGGGTCTTGTAGACAAGGGGCACCCCTGTTTCAAACCCTTTTGCATATGCACCTCCCTCCCCATCCTGCCGTTTATCTGCACCTGTACCTTTGCCCCTTCATACAAAGTCTCCACCCAGCCTACGAGTTCCTCCCCAAAACCCTGACGTCTCATGATGTCATACAACATGCCCCTTTCCACACTATCGTAAGCCGCACTCCAATCAATACCCAACACCCCTCCCCTGCCCAACTCTCAGTAAAATCCCAAATCCTGTTATGACCCATACCCATGCTCCTACCTGGGATCCCACATTGTCCCTTATGCAAGACCTTCCCCAACACCGTTTTAAGCCTATTACCCAGCAGCTTAGCAAATATCTTATAATCCACACACATAAGATTAATGAAACGATAATCTCCCATCCTCCTACACTCATCTTTTTTCTTTACCAAAACCACAATCCCCGTGCTCTGCATGCTCCCCAGTACCCTCCCACTCTTCATGCAATTGAACACCTTCACCAAGCAACCCCGTAACACCCCCCAATTATGCACATAAAAGTTGTTAGGGAGGCCATCTAACCCAGGAGCTTTAACCTTATTCAAACCCTGCACCGCCTCCCATACCTCCTCCTCACTAATCTCCCCTTCCATGTCCTTCCGATCCTCCTCCCCAACAATGCATCCAACCCCTTCCCTTCCTCCCTGCAAATACCATACTATCCAATGATCGACATAATTACTTATCCCTTTGGTTGTGCGCAGCACTTGGCCTCCTCTGTATCCTCCTAATTCCTGACACACCTCCAAACCCATGATAGTCGTGTCCCATTGTCTCTTCCTAAAACTTCTAAGCACACAGGCCGAGGGCCTGTCTCCCCACAATACCTCCTCAATCTCTCCTCTCACCCGAGTCTCGTTAAATCGATCATTCTGCAAATCACGCAATAGACCTTTCAGAACCCACATCTCCTCCACCTGAGCAGCTCCTCCCCTTCGATAACAATCACCTAGCTGACCTTCTAGATACCTCTGTAATCAAATTTTTCCCAAATTCTCTTCCCTACCCACTCGTGTATAAAACTTTCAAATTTCCGGCTTCGCCCACGATTCCCACCATTCCAATAAGTTCCACACAGTCCAACCCCTCTCCCACTGCTCCTGCCACCAAGCATCAAAAACCTCTTCCCTCCCCACACCCTGAAGTAGACCCTCATTCAATTTCCAATAGATATTATAACTTCTTATCATCCCATCCCAACCCACTTTCGCCAAAACACCCCTATGATCAGAAAACCCTACGTCAATAACCTCCATCCTACCCACATCTATTTCCTTGGTTACATAAATCCTGTCTAGTCACGCTTCATATCCCCACCTCACAAACGTGTGTTCTACCCACCAGCCCTCACCCCTAACCACATCCACCATCCCAGCTGCCCCCAATACCTCCCTCAACACCCTCAGGATGCACCCTCCCTACACCCCTTGGCCCTTCGTCTTTACCCCGTATTATGCAATTCAAGTCTCCTATTATCGTGACCATGGCCAAACCGCGCAGGTGATACAATAAAACACCCCTCACAAAATCTTCCTTAGCACATCTGCTTTGATCCGCTGGCATGTACACACTGATAAAGCACACACGCACATCCCTCCTCTGTATTTTTTGCACACCTCCGCCCTTTTCCTTAGCCCCTTTGCCACTTTTAGACCCTTCACTCCCTGTCACCCCCTTGCCCCCTGCAGGCCACATCTATCCATGCCTTCTTACATACTCGTTGGCCCGGTGTGAGTACATCCTCATCAGCCGCACCCACAGGCCTCTTACGTGAATCTCCACCAATTTCCATGTCCCCTTTCTCCACTGTGCCATCCGGCTGATGCACCACAGCCACCACATCCTGCAAAACAGGTGGGACTCTCCCTCTTACAACTCATGACCTTCCACATCAGGGATCCCTTCTGATCCCTCACACCCAGCCCCAGGCTCTACAGGGGACGCCTCCCTGGGCGTGCCCAGAAAATTCTTCAGGGCCTCCTGCAGAACTGGAGGTAATTCCCCCTGTAATACCTCCATATCCACAGCGGATACTGCACCATCCAACCGCACATCACCTGAGCCCTCAGGCAGGGTCACGCAAGTGCCACTATTCTCAGCCACCATGTCACTCCACCAGTCACATGGACCCTTACTATTGGTGGCTGGCACTTCACTGTTCACCTTGTCAGCTACCTTGTCCTCCTGTCGAGCAGCTGCTCGCCCGTCCATCCATTTCCCACAATCTTCTGCAACATAGTCATACGACCCACAGATTCGACAGGTCCTACGCTGTCCAGCGTAAGTAGTGTAAACCTGGGTCCTGAAATCCTCAAGTACAATATACGAAGGTATGGGCTGATGTAGGGACATTTTGAGGGTGTATGATCCCTCTGGGAGCCGGGTATAGACGCCTTCAATCCATTTACCCACCACACCCGAATGGACCAATCCAAATTGCCGAAACGCCTCACAGATGTCAAGATCACCCACTTCAAAAGGCACGTTATGAACTATGATCCATGAGTAATACCTGGATACATCCCTCAACTGTACCTCCAAACCGGAGGTATATTTCTCTTTTATCGAACGCTTTTGTTTATAGTTTGATTGTTAATATTATCTTTGTTCATATTTGTGCTTGTGTGTGGGGGGTTTGGGGAGGTTTGTGTTTGTTTGACAGTGTTCTGAAAAATCTCACAGCAACAGTTATCATTGCTTAGTCTTGTTACATTAAGGGTTCCCAAGAAAATATGCTTAGATTCACAGATGGTTCTAGCCTATCCTTGTCCCCTAAATGGAAGTTTTTTTAGCAAAATATACACATGTAAATTACATAGCAATAAAGCTATTGCAAATATGACAAATATGCGAGACTCCCCGTTTAGCGCTATTCCGTGTAATTCTTCATTACAGATGCCTTATGCATCTCGTAGAATCGTAGGCAACAAAATAGTCGCGTTATCTGGGTGTATGGCGCCCTTCAAAACGTCAACACACACCGTGTTAACCCTTCTTCACCCAGACACCATGTTGCTGATAATCAGTAACTCTCAGTTTGTCCACCAGGAGCCAGCAACAGAAGAACCTCTCAGTGCGATGGCCAGGCGGCGAATGAAAGCAGCATTACAGAGGTCTTTTTCAGACCTCACTGGGCATTGTTGTATCACTATTCATTTCATAGTTTAGTAATTTCATATTTTACAATTACTTCATATAGTTAATGTTCACAATATAGTATGGAATACAAGTTCAAAATTATAACTTTCATTCATTTTTGCTATTAAAAACATTGATCATAATTTTATTCATCTAGTCGATGAAAAATGGGGATACAACCTCAAGATTTCAGATATCTTATAATTAACAATGAGGTGTTTTACCATATCCTTGAAGTTTGCACGTTTTTTTTTTTTTTTTTTTTTTTTTTTATAAAGTTTGGAAGTTTGGGCACTTAAGATGTTCTGATGTTCCTGTTTTTTTTCCTTCATAGCTGTCTCATTTTGCTACTGTGGTCCGAAAAGCCCAGGCATGATTAGCTCGTTTCAACGCACAGAACAAGAATGTGGAGTACTCTTGGTGCCCATGACATGTTGGTGTCCAGGGAAATGAGCGAGCGGGTTCCAAGGCGAAGGCCTGATGTAGTATGTCCAGTCCACTGTACAGTTGGCTTTTTCCTTAGTGACTTCATAGGCCATATCCACAGATACAGTATGACCTTGGGAATTGGGTAACCCGGGAAGGAAGGGCCAGACTATCAGCAAGATGTATATTATTTGGTAAAACGGAAAAAAACCCAGAAATTGTCACTGAGACGAATCTTAGTTACTCATAGCCACCTGGTCTTAGGTGCTCCTGCTGCATCTTCCCTCCCTCCTTTGTTTTTATTTACACAAATAAGTTTTTCCCTCCTGTTGTGCCGCTTAATGTTCAACATTTCAACAGCTTGCCCTAAAGTTCCGAGATCCTGTAAAGATCTCGGAACTTTAGGGGGAGAATTTTGACACATATAATTAAATGATTTGTTTAAATGTTCCTTTGTTATTTTTTCATTTTCCTGAGAGTATTTCTCTTTATCGAACGCTTTTGTTTGTAGTTTGATTGTTAATATTATCTTTGTTCATATTTGTGTTGTGTGTGTGTGGGGGGTGTTTGACAGTGTTCTGAAAAATATCATAACAGTTATAATTGCTCATTCTCGTAACGTTAAGGTTCCCACGAAACTAAGCTTAGAGTCACAGATGATTCTAGCTTATCCTTGTCCCCTAAATGGAAGTTTTTTAGTAAAATATACACCTGTAAATTACACAGCAATAAAGCTATTGCAAGAGCTTGTCTTTAATATGAGATGATGCAGTATAAAAGCTCTTACCTCATAAAATATTTGTAAGAACACTTAACCTTACTCGTGCTATACTCTTTATACAAGAAGAGAGGGCCACATAGAGAGGGCCACAGAGAGAGGGCCACAGAGACGGAGGGCCAGAGAGACGGAGGGTCAGAGAGACGGAGGGTCAGAGAGACGGAGGGTCAGAGAGACGGAGGGTCAGAGAGACGGAGGGTCAGAGAGACGGAGGGTCAGCGAGACGGAGGGTCAGCGAGACGGAGGGTCAGCGAGGGGGTCGGAGGGGGTCAGCGAGACGGAGGGTCAGCGAGACGGAGGGTCAGCGAGACGGAGGGTCAGCGAGACGGAGGGCCAGCGAGACGGAGGGCCAGCGAGACGGAGGGCCAGCGAGACGGAGGGCCAGCGAGACGGAGGGCCAGCGAGACGGGGGGTCAGCGAGACGGAGGGCCAGCGAGACGGAGGGCCAGCGAGACGGGGCCAGCGAGACGGGGGGCCAGAGGGACACACACACAGGGACACACACACAGGGACACACACACAGGGACACACACACAGGACACACACACAGGGACACACACACAGGACACACACACAGGGACACACACACAGGGACACACACACAGGGACACACACACAGGGACACACACACAGGGACACACACACAGGGACACACACACAGGAACACACACACAGGGACACACACACAGGGACACACACACAGGGACACACACACAGGGACACACACACAGGGACACACACACAGGGACACACACACAGGGACACAGGGACACAGAAGGACACGGGAACAGAGAGACAGGGGCATAGGGACACTTGAACACAGACGGGGACACGAGGACAGAGATACGGGGACAGAGAGACAAAGAGTGGCAGAAAGACACGAGGACATACGACAGAGACACCAGACAGAGAGAGACGGGGACCCCGGGACAGAGAGACAAGGGGGACAGAGAGAGAGGGGAGCAGAAACACGGGGACAGAGACCCATATATATATATATAATATATATATGTCGTGCCGATTAGGTAAAACTGGTCAATTAGCAAGAACTCATCTAAAATTAAGTCCTTTCTAAAATTTTCTCTTATACGTTTAAAGATATATTTTTTCATTTATGTTAATGTAAGAATTTATAATTTTGTACCAAAAGAAACTTTGAAAACCTACCTAACCTTATTACAACAAGCGCAATTTAATTTAGCCTAACCCAACTAAATATATTTTAGATACGTTAACATTAATTTAATAATAAACAAACACAATGAAATATATTTTTTTCCTTATGTTCAGAATGATTTTGGCGAAATTATTGCATACACAAATTTTCACTTGTCTTATATGGCAAGGTGAGCGTTGCTATTTAAGCCAAAATCATAGTTTTACCTAATATATATATATATATATATATATATATATATATATATATATATTATATATATATATATATATATATATATATATATTATTTATTATTATTATTTATTTTGCAGAGATAATGAGTTCGACAGTGAGAGAGAATGCAGGAGTGCTTAGACACGCATAAGACCTCGTCTATTTCAAAACATTTATACAGAGAAAATTAGATCTACTTTTCCTGATGAGACTGTAGGTTGAATCTAGGCAGATGAGGCGAGGATAGTAAAGAGTCGCCTTCTAGCTCTGACAATCGCAAACATAAAGATTCATTAAACGTTATGGTTTATCTAACTAAAATATTGAAGGAAGTATATTAGAATGTGATTTTTTTTAATTATGTTCCCATTCCTAATTCATACTTATATTAGGTTCAACTGTTTTGTCCCTTATATTCCTTATAAGGCGCACCTTTTTCCAAATAAATCTCGGAAAATCCCCTTGCGCCTTGTATGCTCAAGGTCAGGGTCAAGGATAGGCTTTGTGTTAGTCTTTAATTAACAGTTGTTTACTAACGTTACTTTACAATTGCTTGGAAACATCGTCTTATGTCTTATATACTCGTGCGCCTTATATGACGGAAAATACGGTACTTACCACTAAGATAAGCAAGAGTTAGAATCTTTGTGCTCTGGGTATAAAACTAGGTCAGAGAAGACTCTATTCGCCACACGTTATCATCCCAACATAGTCCCTTCTGAGGAATTAGGTCTTTACCCTCTCGTTCCTATCCTCTTCCATCCTCAAGCACCACGATCTGGAAAGTATAAAGGTAAAGCTCGTTAAAATATCTAAAACAAGATTTATTTTTGAGAAACGAAAATAAATAACCTTTCATATATAGATATACCATTTTCTTAAATTTTAAAGTATCTTGGGTTCTATTACTACTGGTATGGAATATCTTCTTACCATGATTGTATTTTTTACCTTACAATTGCTCCCTTATTATGTTTATCAAATCACATTGTACACTGGAGTACAGTAGAAAAGCAGACACAAGGAAAAGCTTTGCCACTTTATAATTTACCACTTTATAATTCCCATGCGCTGTAAACCCTTCGGATTTAGTGCACCCGTATAAAATTAATGTTACTATATAGCTAATATTATTATTTTTTTGGCTTCAGTATCACTTAAAGAAATCAAGATGGAATTGGTTTCTCTCTTAGTTTAAGGATGTTTTTAAATCCGTCTCTTCATAAAAAATTATTTATTAATGACAGCTATATTTCAGTTTTCTATGCACTCCTCACAGGTTTTAAGCATTTTAATGTAATATATATAAGTACATGGGAAAGGCTGTCTACTGAGAAGAACTATCTACTTCAATCTATATTAAGGACTACTGTGTGTTATCTAGATATATAAGTCAAGGATAAAAAAAGCAGAAGGCTCTTTCCTCACTCTATCCCATCCAGCCATTGCGGCATTTAAACGGGAAAACATATACCGTACTATAATGGAAAAATAGCAACGAATGGAAATGAAAATGGATGGAAGGCATGGGCTTCAACTACCTCTATTTCACAGTTTCTATCTGAATTACAACGTTGTAAAACAAACAAGCAACCAAAATTCTCTAAACACCAGTACTTCTCATCTAACCACTCTCCATTGCTTGCAAAAACACTTATCTAACTGAAACTAAGTCTTTTCTTTATTGTATTTCTTAATTTATGACTTTTATTAGTTAAAACTTAATAGTGTGTCTAGTGAATAATTTTCAGTAATGGCAACAATAGATGGTAGCATCACGACAGTTCCTGCAGCTTCTGACAAAGACGCTTGAAGCAAACGAGAAAATTATAGTTTCTATTAACGCCATTACACCAAACTACTCGCGTCCCCATTGGCAACCAGCAACACTACCACCATGGAAAGCATTGAAAAGAATGAGATTAGATATGAAAAACACTGTATAAATATCCTGCTTTGTTGCCGACATGAATACCGTTCTCCATCCTACTGTTATCTTAAAAAAGCTTGATTTGGAATGTACAGTGTGTACAGTACTTTCTTTACACTCTTAAGGGAATTTCATGGGTGAAATTAAAATACATGATTCATTATGGGTGAAATGAGAATACTATATCATTCATTAACAGCTTTCTTATAATAGTGATATTTTTTTCCATGGGTATTTTCCTTTGCATTTTCCGGGTATTTTTGTGCTATTTGCGCAGGCGGTGCCACTTTCAATGAAATCGTCAACTTTGTAAACTAAAAGTGGAAATTTACTTACACATTGACGTTACTTCTAATTCAAGATCAGAGCAGTTTTAGTCTCCATTTTTCTGGAGATCTTTAAATGGCTGATCCTTCTTAGATGGAGAGTGATTTTCCTGGGTTCCCACGTTGTTATTAAGCGGATTGGTTGTTATCAAGGTGATCATGTAGCAACCTGTTCCTTACTGTTACAGATGCGATCAGAGATAACTTGATAAAAAAAGGTCTGAAGTATTTTTATCCAGCATTTACAATTATGGGGTAATTAACATGTTTAAGAATTATTGTTGTGAGGAAGAGACTGTGAGACAGAGGGTGTGTTACTCTGGGGATGGTGATGGTGAATTAGTCAACAGGTTAGTTAATATTGTTAAGTAATAGGAACAAGCCAATTATCTTTCTCAGTGGTAGAGGGAATGATACTGGAAAGTGCTCGAGATAGTTGCAGTTAATCAAATATAGGACAGCTTTAGATTTAAATAAGTTCAGGGGAAGAATCCGATCACATGTAGCACTTTGCCTAGACGAGTGGGCAATGAATGGATGTCTTGGGCAATTGGTGTAAATTCCTGGCTAAACAAGTACTGCAAGGAACGTGCACTCTTGGGACTTAAGGAGAATTTTCCTAGGAATCTAGAAGAAGTAAAAATGTTTCAAGAGAAGCAGGAATTTGGAAGATTTCATTTCTAAGAGAAACTTGCCTAGATCTAAGAAAACTTTCAAAGAACGGTATATTGCATCATTTACTAAAAAGCATAGTAAATGGTCAACAACGTGGATAGAGAGGCTCGTAACTATTTCCCTGAAGGTCTTCTTTACAAATAGTAAGAAAGCTTGAGATAAGATAGATGAATTAAGACAAATTCCATGTTCAGGAAGCATAGATATTCTCTCAGCAAGACCTTGTTCAGTTTGAATAATAATGACATTCTTGTTGAATGCCGTATGAAAGGGTATAATTATTCCCCACCGATGGTCGGCAGGCAAGAAGGCAGAGTGGTGATGTATGCTGAGAAAATTTAAGGTGTTGCGTTAAAAAGGATACAGCAGTAGAAGAGACTTCCACGGCATCAGTTAGCCAAGTGTCTCTCGAAGAGTATGAAAAGTTAATCTTGGGTTTGATATACAGACCTCCAGGAGATAGGAACACAGTTAACTTCTATAGGACGTGATTACTAAGGCATCTAGAAGCAACAGGTTATTTTAATAAGAGATTTTTAACTTAACCAAAATGACTGGAACAGTTTGGTAGGAAATCTAGTAGAAAGATTTTCTGAAAGCAGTGCAGGATATTTGTTTTGAAACAATTTACGAGTGAGCTAACTAGAGGAAACAGCCTGCTTGACTTGGTTCAGGCAAATAATGGAATCTTTAGCTAATAATCTAGATTCTAGAGAATAAAAAGGCACAATACCGTCACTGGAACAAATAACCCGCACATAAGTAAACTTGGAACATTAACTAGTGGCACACTGTATGTGACTAGTTAATTATTCAAGTCAGACCGAAACGTCGTCATATATTTCTCTCTATTATGTGCGGGTTATTTGTGTAATAACCTTTGAGGTTAATGAAGAACTTTGAGAAAGAATCACAAATCGTTCAGTTTCAGTATCATATGGAATTACCTCACTTCTATGCAGTGGGTTTTAACCAGCTGAGAGATTAACTTGGTAGAACACACTGGAGTAACCTGACGAGTGACTATAGTTGGACCAGGATGGTGGAGACGAGATGCCAATATAACATTTTACAAAGCGATGTTCAAGATGCCCAAATTTCAGAGGTTGCGGACAAAGATTATGTCAAAGAAAAATCTGAGCTGTATAACCCTTGTAGGTTTAGCGCTTCTTTTTCGTTATAATAATAATAAAAAAAAAAAAGCGTCGTTTATATGTAAATCGGAAGAGGAAAGAAATATTTCAGATAGCAGTTTATTCAATTAAGGAGAAATCAACTGGAATAAAAAAAAAGTCATGAGAGACGAAATAAAAGTAGAATTGGCATAAAATTCCAACAGAAAACGATTCTTTTTTTAATAATGAATATTAGGGAAAAAGATAGACCCACTTAAAAGTAAATCAGGTCAGTTAACTACCAGTGACAGAGGAAATGTATACAGTCCTGAACACACATTTCCTCTTTGCTTTTTATGCAGGCAGATACAATAGAAATAGCAGAAACCAATAATTAAACAGTATAGGACTGAAAATAAGCTTTGCAAGAATAGTCTCTAGTGTCACAGTTCTCATTCAAATAAATTAAAACAAATACACACACAACCCGCACATAGAAAAGAGGAGCTTACGACGACGTTTCGGTCCGACTTCGGTCCGACTTGGTCCAAGTCGGACCGAAGTCGGACCGAAACGTCGTCGTAAGCTCCTCTTTTTCTATGTGCGGGTTGTGTGTGTATTGTTCCAGTCACGGTATTGTGCCTTTTTTGTTAAATTAAAACCAAATAAAACCCTTACAAACTGTAGGGAGGAAACTGAGCAAACCATTAGCTATTTACTTCAACAGGACTTACGAAATCATAATAACACGATTGCAGACTCATCATAGAGTTTTAGGACTCACCCTTTCCGCGGTTTCTTCTAAGCAGATTACTACAGACGGATATCATGCCAGATATATCGAAAATGGCAAATGATATACCCATTTACAGAGTGGGAGATAAGTCCTAAGCATCTAATTATTGACAAACCTAATCTTGATTGCGGAGAAAATTAATTTAATTAATAATTGTAGAGGGAATTCAAATCCATACCACAGATTCTGTAAAATAATCAGTGAGTTTCAGCACGGTTTTTCAAAGTCGCGTTCTATGGACTTCCACACATGGAAGACCTGAAGCAAGAAACGGTACATGGAATAGCAGGGAAATTGTCTTCTGGATACAGTTAAGGTTGATCAATAGTTGACAGGGAACATGCAGGTTTACTGGCATGAAGGGTAGAGTATGACAATGGTTCCATGCTGTATCTGCACTACTTGCGGTGCTGAGGTCCTCTTGGGCGTGGAGGGGGATTTACGGCCCTTTTTGCCTCTTAGGAGCTATTCATCCCTGTTCTCCCTTTTTTTTCTTTTTTTTTCTTTGCTTCTTTCTTTATTTTCTAATAAACAAACAGAAAGAAGTGACATAACCATGGAGTCCTATATCCATGAACCTGCTCCCCCAAGGCCCCTTCCTGATACCGTACCCTGTTCTGACCC
Organism: Cherax destructor; assembly: GCA_009830355.1. Taxonomy (NCBI): domain Eukaryota; kingdom Metazoa; phylum Arthropoda; class Malacostraca; order Decapoda; family Parastacidae; genus Cherax; species Cherax destructor. The sequence goes on along the minus strand of WNWK01005245.1, from coordinate 61,765 downwards.
TACCTCGTTCTTAGACCACTCTTTGGACATTTCTAATACCCCTGTACCTCTTGCTGGTGCCGTTTCGTCACCTGCTTCAGGTACCGGGGTTTCGATTGACTCCTTCGATACGTCTAACTATTCTTCCGGCTTCTCCCTCTGTGGTGCGGCAATTTTCGAATCGCCTGCCCGTCCCACGTCGGACCAACTCCGGTCCCACACCTAAACGCCCAAGACCATTCTACTCAGAAACGACCAGCACGTCATGCACTCCCTTTCCACTCTATGTTTCAAAACACACAATGGACTACGTTTTTTCCTCTACTGCCTACCTTTCCGACCACAGTATTAGCATGTTGGTAGAGATATATTATTTCATGCTCTCAAGAGGGCTACACGCATCATCACTGTCCAGAATGCTTCCCAAGCTTACGATCTTTCTCTTCTTACAACTATTGATACTATTCCTGTAACTATTGAAAAACATCATTCCCTCAATTCTTGTAGTAGTACTGTCATTCTGCCTCATACCATTGTCCAACAGAATTTCCAGACATGTGACAATGACATTCTGGAACAGCTAGAACTCAAGGACCTCCCAATACTCTAAGTAGACACTTATGTCCTCCCTGTTCGCAGGCGGAGACGATACCCTTGCAATGTGGCTTGCTTAACTTTTGACTGCCCTGAGCTTCCGTCGTCTGTATATGCCCAATCTGTGGTGCCGACGATCATTCAATATATCTTGAGTTATCCCTTGCCAATTGGTGCTACTGGCTCACCCACTATTCGCGTCCAGTTACAAAGGTGAATGCCCAGTCTGTGGTGCGACGACCATTCCAATATATCTTGAGTCTACTCCTCTTGCCTAATTGTCGTGAGGCTCCCCATCTTACTTTCTAGTTGCCTAGAGTTACTTAAATGACGTGAAATCCTTGTCCCAAAGCGAAGGCCTCCATATCTATGGCAGCCATCTTCGCTCGGAAACTTCCGTATTTCTTATTCTTGAGTTACTAAACGCCTCCTCTGGGGTCCCAACTTGCAGCCTCCTCTGTGGTCACCCATTCCGTTTCACCTCTCTAATTCTTTGTGTCTACACTACCTATCGGCACCTCATTCTGTTCTCACCTCTTCCTTCTCTCGTCACAATTTCTGTGTCTACACGTCCCCTAACACCTATCCCATCACCCTCTCCTTCTCCGAAGTCAACATCCCCATTGTCCAAATCTTCTTCACCTCCTTCCTTCTCCAACCACATTTTCCTTCCCAGTCTCTATACCCAGTTCTTCCCCTCTAACTGGCTGTTGCGAGTGTGGAGGTTCATCCTCCTCCTCGTACAGTACCTTCTTTCCCTTTCCCCTCCCAAGTTTCTTCCTCTTCTGCCCCCTACCAGGTCGCTTCCTCTCCCGTCCCCTCCCAAGCTTCCCCTTTCGTCCCCCCTATTCTTGTACAGTCCATCGTCTCCCCAATCTTTACTCACCCTCCTTCTTCCATCTCCAATATTGTACCACAAACAACATCCTTAACATCCTTGTCCTCTGAAATGCTTGAAGCTATCTCAGAATATATTGAGGAGACTAGACCTTTGATGGACACCGATCCACCTCCTGCTCCTCCTCTTCACTCTTATCAACTCCTTTCGTCGCAACGTCCCAATCCTTCGATACTTAAAAGTTTTCCGCTAACTCCACTTTTCTAACCCTACTAGTCCGTAGTTACCTCTACCTTCTACTTGCCTGGAGTGAGCTCCAGGTGTTTTCCCGTGTGTGTGTGTTTACAAGAACCCAAATTACGCTCCGCTGTTATCCATCCCATCTAGGGCTATGATTTATTATATTCATCGGATCCTTTTTCCGATGGAACCTTTAATGAAAGTGCACTTCTTATATGCACCAGTATTCCCTATCGTCGGCTCTTTGTTCATACTTTGCTCCATTACACTGCAGCCCGTATCCACTTGAATAAGTGGTAACAGTCTGTTTTTTATATCTCCTTCTAGGACCTTATCTATCACAGATGTTTCATTTCTGGTTTCTTCCTTACCGCCACCACTTCTGTTACTTGGCGATTTAAATGCCCACCATTTCCTCGGGGAGGGGTCCCACTGTGACTCCTGCAGCATTCAGTTGGAGGCTTTCTTTGCTTCTCTTCTCCTCCATGTTTTAAATACGGTACTCCCCCCCATTTTTATCCTTGTACTCATTCTCTCTCTTGCATCGATCTCTCAGTTTGCTCTTCCTCAACTGTACTAGACTTCACCTGGTCTGTCCTCCCAGACTTGCATGACAGCGACCATCTTCCAATCATCCTTCTCCTTCATATTCACCACCTCCTCGTAGCCCACGCTGGCAGTTTGACCAAGCAAATTGGGACCTTTACTCACATCTAACTGCTTTTCGTGAGGCTCCTTCTTCGTCCTCCATTGATGAGCTTTTACATCTCTTCTCGACCTCAGTCTTAACCGCAGCATCACATTCCATACCCCAAACTTCGGGCAGGCATTCTCAGAAGTGCGTGTCTTGCCGTGTCATCCGTGACGCTAAACGCACTTGCTGGAGGGATTATGTTTCTACCTGACGTCACTTCAGCTTCCTCGATGAGTGCAGTCTGGAAAAAATACGGGTGACCCGGCTCCTGTTCTTCGGGTTGCCGGTGTCGATATAGCACACCCTCTTGCCGTTGCCACTGAAATTGGTAATCATCTGGTCCGCATTTCTCAGGGGCTCCATCTATGCCCATCGTTCCTTTCTTCTAAGTCTGCCAGCGAGTTAAAACCCTTAATTTTTCTTCTCTCGGAGAAGAATCTTATAATGTGTATTTCACCCATCAAGAACTGGAGGCAACACTCTCCACTTGTCGGTCATCGGCAGCTGGGCCAGACGGCATACATATGCTACAGCATTTACATCAGTCAGCTCTTGCAGTCCTCTTACGACTCTTTAATTTTATATGGTCGCAAGGAGTTCTTTCCCAGCTGTGGAAGTCTGCTATTGCTCTCCCTACTGTCCCATCGCTCTTATAGTGCAGTTTGCAAGGTGATGGAACGTCTAGTTAATAGACGTTTGATGTATTTAGAGACGCACAGTAGTCTCTCCACTAGTCAATATGGCTTCCGTAAGGGCCGTTCTGCCATTGACCCCTTGCTGCGCTTGGATATGTATATTCGTAATGCCTTTGCTAATACCCACTCGGTTATCGCCATCTTTTTTGACCTTGAGAAGGCTTATGACACAATTTGGAGGTATAATATATTAGCCCAGGTCCACTCCTTAGGCCTCCGAGGCAATCTACTATTTTTCCTTAATTAAGTACTTCTTAACTGAAAGACATTTCCGTGTCCGGGTTAGTAATGTACTTTCCCCGGAGTTTGTCCAAGCTGAAGGTGTCCCCCAGGGTTGTGTTCTGAGCACAACACTCTTTCTCCTTGCTATAAACAATCTGGCATCTGTTCTCCCATCCAATATTTGGTCATCGCTTTATATTGATGACTTTGCTAATGCTTGTGCGGGTGCTGACTGTCACCTCATTGTAGTTTCCCTCCAGCATGCCATCAACCGAGTTTCCGATTGGGCTACCACTCATGGGTTTAAATTTTCTAGTAGTAAAACTCTCCAAATTTCTTTCACTGGACATTCAGTCGTTTCTGATCATCCATTGTACCTATACGGCTCGCGTATCCCACAACGTGATACGGTCAGGTTTCTCGGCCTTCTGTTTGACTGTCGATTGTCCTGTAAACCCCACATTACCTCTCTGAAGGCTACTTGTCATAGCCGGCTGAACCTCCTTAAAACCCTCGCTCATCTTTCATGGGGGGCTGATCGTGGAACTCTCCATCGCCTACATTCAGCCCTAATTTTATCGAAACTCGATTATGGTGACCAGATATATTCGGCAGCCTCTCCTGCTACTCTCTATAGCTTTAATCCCATCCATCACCTGGGATTACGTTTATGCCTCGGTGCTTTTCGTTCTTCACTGGTTGAGAGCCTCTATACAGAAGCGAATATTCCTCCCTGTCCGATCGTCGTGATGCTCATTGCCTTCGCTATTATGTTCGCTTTCATGACCTCCGCAATCCTTCCATAATAGGACAGTCACTGATGTTAGTAGATGTTCTTTTTGTTCGGCACCCCTGTTTACTTCATCCCTTTTCTCTTTGCCTACATTCGCTGTTGTCTTCTCTTCAGTTACCACCTTTCTATGTTCATGTAGCATCTCACTTTTGCCTACCCCTTTGGGAAGTTCCAGCTGTTTGTGTCTATTCTTTCCTACTGCCTTGCAAGAATGCCCAACTGCCTACGGCAGTTTCTCGCTCTCTTTTACTTAACCACTTCCGCTCTCATTCTCATGCCAATGCAATGTACACCGATGGCTCTAGGTCTTCTGACGGTGTTGGGTTCGCGGCAGTGTTTCCGGACAGTGACAGCGTCGTGCAAGGGCATCTATTATCCTCTGGTAGCATATTTACTGCTGAATTGTATGCCATTCTTGTGGTGCTTATCCGTATTGCATCTATGCCTGTGTCACCATTTATGGTCGTTTCAGACTCCCTTAGTGCCTTACAGGCTATCCAAAAATTTGATACATCTCACCCCCGAGTTCTCCGTATCCAGCTTTGGTTATGACGTATCTCTAGCAAACACAAAGATATTGTTTTTTGTTGGGTCCCTGGTCATGTTGACGTATAGGGCAATGAACAGGCAGACACTGCTGCGCGGTCGGCAGTGACCTTCCAGTTTCATATAGAGGTGTTCCATTTAGAGGTGTTCCATTTACGGACTATTTTGCTGTCATTGCTACACACCTTCGCACCCGTTGGCAACAACGCTGGTCTGACCTGCTACATAACAAACTTTATTCTATTAAACCGTGTATAGGTTTCTGGCCTTCTTCTTGTCACCAATGTCGAGGTTGGGAGACTACTCTCTCCCGTCTTCGCATCGGCCACACTCGTCTTACTCATGGGTATATCATGGAGAGGCTCCCTGACCCTCTCTGTGAGCATTGTCAGGTTCCAGTGTCTGTTCGCCACATTCTGTTTACCTCCAACGGCGTCTTCGCTCTGCTGTCCTTACTTTACCTTCCCTTCCTGCTGATGGGCCCCCCTTCAATCCTGCCTCTCTCATTGACTTTTTGACAGCAACTGATTTACTACACAAACACTGACGATTTTGCCTTTAGCTCTCCCCTCAGTCCCTGCTTCTTCAGTCTCTTACTATCCTCTATCCCTGCACTATCCACTACCCCGCTGTGCTCCATACCCTCCTAATCATCCCTCTCCCTCTTACTACCCATTATCCCTGCAGCCTACCCTGCCCCGCAGCGCTGTATGACCCTTGTGGTTTAGCGCTTCTTTTGATTATAATAATAATAATTTATGTTACATTAACTAACCTACTGTGTAGGCGAAACGTTTCAGCAGTAAAGATACCTAAGTGTTGCACACGTCTTACTCATCTACTGGTCGGTACTGTATATTATTTTCACAATTATTATTGGGTTTATATCAAAGGATATAACTAATAAGATTTCAGAGGTCTTAGTACAACTTGATACGTCATTAGTAAGGTCTCTGTTAGTTTTCCAGCTCAGTATTGATCTCCGTACTACAGGCTGGATATAAATGCACTGGAGAAAATACTGAGATGACATAATTTGTCTACTGAATAGGGAATGTCTCGTAAGAGGATAAATTGGGAGCTCTGAACCAACACTCCTGACAGGAATAGAATGAGGGGAGATATTAATGAAGTATATACGTGGAAGGCAGACATAAAGGAGATATAAATAAATACCGAGGATATCCAGTTCAACTTTAAATTGGATAACTTTAGAGTTAAAAAGGATAGTACTGACTTGGGAATAGTTGTCGATGATTGGAACAGTCTACCACGTAGGGTCATAGAAACCGAAACCATGGGGAGCTTTAAAAATAGGCTAGACGAATATATGGGTGAAAAGGTAGTGTAACCAATTAAAGTATCCTAACATTATTTAAAATAACTGATAAATTATTCATTAATTACCCAGAATATGGAATGGAAATTTTTGACATTTTTATCCTTACTAGTGACCTAATAACTGAGGGTTGGAAATTGTTCCAGGTACTGTATTGTGACTTTTAGTCATCAATTAATATATAATTTTGTCTTCTTAGATCGTTAAAAAACTGACATACGTAACTGAATAACTTGCAGTACCAGAGGTAAATGTTGAGAACCTGAGAAGTCTTGTGTTCTGTCTCATTACCTTGAAGGGAGTAGAGGTTTCCTTGATACCGGTGATTGGCTCTTGTTCAAAGGAACTGGGAAAACTTCCCTTCGTCAGATCAAAATCTTAACCACACAGGAGCTGGTATGACTCCACGGGATTATTGCTTCGCCGTGAACATAATAGTAATTAGAAAGAAAATACCAAATGACTATCAAGGACGATTTATTGCAGTTATTAAAGTAATGCAAAGGAGCGATTAGGCGTGAAAAAGATGTAATTAAGTAACACAGTGCCGTCATTAAGGCACAAAGCGCTTTGAAACAGGAATGGAGTGCTGTAATTTAGTGTGCTTAGTAAATTGGTGTCTTTTAGAAGCCTGTGTAATTAATAGCTTTCGCTGCCAGACTGTATACCATTATAATAACAATTAATGCATATGTCATTGAGGCAACTGCCACGTTAACGATCACAACGTAAATCGTCCAAATCATCCTTAAACATCTGGTATGATCTGAATGTATCTCTCATTATTTTTTCTGGCTGTTTTATGTAGATAGAGAACAACAACAAAGGGTCAGAATGGACACCTGCTGATCTCCACTGGCGGCTGATCTCCGGTCAGGTTTTCCTTCTAATAAGAAAAATGCCGATTATCACTCAGTTATATCTCCGTATGATAGAAGTTAGAATTCCAGAAATACTTTGCATTGGAACTCAGTCAGATTCATGTGTTATAAATCTCCACATTTTTCTCCACCATTTATCCATTGCTTAATGACGACGTGAGACTCTACGTTATTTATAATAGGAAGTTGTGTTACCAATGGTGCCAGCTTTTACCTGTTCTCAGTCTAGATCAGCGTTTCTCAACAGCGGTTTCCCGGAACCTTAGGTTCCGCGAGAGGTCGCTAGGGGTTCCGTGAGGAATAGTGATAAATAGGCTAATCAAATGAAAATGTATGTTTGAGTAATTTTGTGGTTAATTTTATATACGTAATTTTACTATATACGTACGGCATATTCTTGGAAAATTATTGGGTATTATTATAAAAGTCTTCAAGCTGTTACATCATTTAAAAGTATAATAATCATAGGAAGTATATTTAGCGACGTCTATACGGCACCAGTGTGAAACCGCCTTTAGTGGTCAGTGGACAGGAACTGTACGTGTCGGATTCGTGTATCAAGTGAATCACTCGAGTTTTCAGCTTCACTACAGTTTTCAACCTCTTACATGCGTGAGCAAGCTTTTTCTTATTTAACAAATATCAAGAGCAAAGACAGAAATCTTCTTTCAACTGAAGATGAAATCCGTGTCTATCTAAAATTCGATCCCGAATTAAGTATTTGTGTACCAAAAGACAACCACAGGTTTCACATTAGGGACGCAAATTTCATTATCTAAATTTGCTTCAAAAACAAAATTTCATTGATCCATATATTTGTTCTCATGATATTTTGCCTTAATTTATCTTTCGCTTTTTCAACATTGTCAATAAACTTTTAAGTTACTGTAGTAGTTATTATCTGTTTTCGTTCTGTTTATATATATGTGATATTGTTTGTTTATTTTTTTTCTTACAGATAAGGTTAATTTTTGCGTAAACGAAAACCTTCGTACGAGGTCTCTTGAACAAGCAGTTTGATTTCAGTTTTTTTTTTGTTTGCATTGTCAATAAACTTAAGAAAAACGTAAATTATTTTTTGCTTAAACCAATTATCAGAAAAAACATTATTTAGAAATTTACGCTTATAAAAGTGAAAGATATTAATAATGCTATATAATATTTTTTATGTAAGGGTGCCCTGAGACATGAAAATTATTTCAAGGGTTCCACAAGGGTAGAAAGGTTGAGAAAGACTGGTCTACATAAACGACATTGATGAGGGACATGGTGTCTAAATAAGCTTGGTGACAAAACAAATATTGGTCCACAAAATATTCTAAGTAATGTAATACGAAGATTCAATATAATAGGCATAACTTACTTATGCCAAAAAAACATATACAGTTCTAAAAGAATATATGTAAGGCCCCAATGACTCAGGAAATGCAAGGTCCTAATGACTCAGGATAAGCAAGGTCCTAATGACTCAGGAAATGCAAGGTCCTAATGACTCAGGAAATGTAAGGTGCTAATGACTCACAATATCGTAATAACACGATTGTAAACAAATCACGGAAAGGACGTGGATCGAACCCATGGACTCGCTGCCCTAGGTTCGAGCCCCACCTGCTCTGTGATACATCCTGATCCTGCGAAAAATAATCACAAATAAATACGTAACTAGTGTGACGACACCACTACGTTGGAGACCTTCATAAACTGGTTATATCTGCTGGATAAATAATGGTATGAGATATCGAAGCAATGGTACTCTTAAATGCAGTTTTATGGAATCTTTTATAAACGTCCTTTCGCCAACACAGTGAACTTCAAATTTTAATAAAGTCTACCGTGTTGGTGAATCGTTGCCAATTAATACCTCCATACAAATGCATTTATTTTTCTAGGTTTAGCATATATATGAACAGGAGTAGCTGGGTGTGAATATAACCTACCTACTATTGGCCATTAGATATTTTGGCCATTAGATATGTTTTAGTCAGATTACTGAAGGCAACGCTAAGGGATCCCCAAAGTCACTGTAGTATCCAGAGCAAAAATCTCGATCCTTAACTGCTTAATTTTAATCACATTAAAAAATAATAAAAATTTAATGAGGTAATGATAGCTTTCACTGTTTCTTCTGTGATCTTGTGATTATTTATCAAGGAATTTTTGGTCAGAAAAAAATCAACTAGAAACTGCTTTAAAATAAAATTGCTTTAAAATAAAACTGCTTTAAAATAAACTGCTTTAAATAAAACTGCTTTAAATAAAACTGCTTTAAATAAAACTGCTTTAAAATAAAACTGCTTTAAAATAAAACTGCTTTAAAATAAAACTGCTTTTAAATAAAACTGCTTTTAAATAAAACTGCTTTAAACTAAAACTGCTTTAAAATAAAACTACTGATTGCAAACCGTAAGATTTAGTTTTTATGGAAAAAGAAACGCAAATACAGTATTATGCAATAGTTAAATTATTATGTTAACATATTCTAGTCCCTTAAGGGAGGTTCCTAGATGCTGGTAAGAGGGCTCTTGATCTAGGGAATTGGATCTGTGTTCCATTTCCCTGAATTAAGCTTGAATGCCTTCTATATCCCCTTTATCCCCCGCAAGCGCTGTATAATAACTACGGGTTTATCGTTCCCCATTATAAAAATAATAACGTACTATAGTTAGAAAGATTGAACTTAAAATCCCCGACTACGACTAAATTTCAGCGCCCAGACTCCACTACAATTTTTTTTTTTAATTTTTGCCGTATTAAGTTTGTAAAGTTTAGGATCATTAAAACACACCCATGATTAGGATTCCAAAAATATAGATATGTTCATTGCTAGTTTATATAACAAATAACGCACCTCCTTCATTTTATTTATTTCTATCACTGTGGAATGGCTTGGTATTTAGTAGCTGTGATTAAACTCTTCAGGTTCAAGCCGGTCTGTTATTGCAATCGGTTTCCTGTAAATGTAATTTTTCTTGGTGTATTTGTTTTGTTTCTATTACTAAATAAAATTTTGTAAGAGATTTTGCATTTGTTGAGTTTCTTATCTATCCCTCATTGTTTTTAATTGTTCTTATTAGTATGGATCTTGTTAAAACTTTTAATAGTTTTTATCAGCATGAACTTTATTCAGTTATTTTACTATACTCTGGTAATTGTTATTTTACCGTCAGCGATTCCCTCAGCTAAACTGCTTATCTTTCCCTGCACCTGCCTTTGCCTTTACCCCTTATTTGTCTCTGCCCCTTATTCCTTCCATTGTGCCCCGTTATTGTCCCTATATTTGTCCCTTCCCCAACAATATATATCCCATCTCTTTATTGTACTTCCACATTTGTTCTAAAAACAGTTCCAGTTGTCAACGAATGGTACTGCGATTACCTTGTAGTACATGTTCAACCAGCACTGTATACCAGTTCCCTTTACACTGCCTACTCTTTTTTATAATGCAACATCTGTCCTGGATTCGTCCCTTCAATGAACTGTATTTATCTGACATTTCATGTATTGTAACTAACTTAAAACTCCTACTTTAAGATAACCCCATCTAACACTGAGGCGAATAATGGGAGTTGTTCCCATTATCTGTCATGATTCACGAAATCGTAATAACACGATTGGAAACAAATCAGGGAACGGGTGGGGCTTGAACTAATGGCTGGTGAGTTTTTGGATATGCCATGAATTCAAGCCTCACCAGCTCCGTGATTCTCTGTCATGATGTATGTTATGTTAGTTCACATATATTTACGTTCAGCCGTGTATATCTCTTATATATCTGGAGAGTTCAATCCGTATTGTGGAGATTAAAATATTCTTGACTATTGGCAGACATGTAAAGTGTAGTAATGACCCTCGTGCAGTTGATCAGCTTTAGACAGAACTCATCAATCCGGGTAATTAGAACATTCAAAAATAAGTACATTCTTTCCATTACAGGTTGCATTTTTAATTTTGCTTCGCTTGTTACAGATAGCTAAACGATTATAATCCTCTAGTAAGAAGGATGAATTATGATCTCCAAACCTGTTTTTTTACACTTTTCTTATTCGACTTCTTTTCTCTTTCTTCCCACCACTGTGTTCTCTCTACTACACCTGTAGACAAATACGTACTGAGTATTCCCTCCACTGCGTTCCCTTGACTATACCTGTAGTAAACAGGGGGTAAACCTACCATTTCTTTTCTTGACGTCACCTTCAATGAACAATGAGTATACCTACCACTGTGTTCTCTAGACGTCACCTTAGTGAATAGTAAGTATATCCAGCACTGTGTTCTCTCTACTGCTTCTGTAGTAAATAGCGACTTGTGATTATAGCGTCCAACAAGAATACATCGTTACATAGCCACATTTCAGTTTACGTTCTATTTCACAGTATAAATACACAGTTTGCAGTATCCTCTATTTTCTCTGCCAGGGTCGCTGATGAAATAAGAAAGCTTGCTGAAATAATTGTATCCAATGCTGGAGTTAAAAATAGCACCGTTAACCATTAACGGCGCTGAATATGCAGTGTAAAGTTGAGGAACTGAAGGAATTCCTAATCAAGAAGGAAATAAAACTGTGTCTGTTGCAGGAAACTAATTTGAAACATAATTTGCAGAGTTTCCAGATTTTAGGATCATTTGAAATAATTTCATAAGGTTGAAATGTGGTACCGCTATCTTAATTAAGATTTGAGTTTAGTTGAGGATTCCAGGTCTCATGAAATAAGGGTTTAGAAAGAGCTGTTTAAATTCTGTAATGGAATGTTGAAACTCCTACGGGTTTAGTGCTTGGTTATGATTATAATAATAAATAATAATAATATTGGGATGTTGATCTTTATAATTTTTTATAGCCGGTTTGCAAGTTCAAACTAGGATAAAGTAATTTTTTTTAACGAGTCATATGATGACCCGCCTCTTGAGCTTTTGGCCATCTGACCGAGGCCTTCCGCTGGCTTACCGGTCCACCCCTTTAAAAATTGGGGTTATATTTTCTTCTTCGAGTTACTTTCCCTACGAAGCTGTGTACGATTTCTTGTATAAATAATGAGGATATTTCCTAACTTGTAAAAATTTTAGTGGTGACCCCAGTGGGTTTAGTGCTTTCAAGGAATAAATTTAATAAAATATTTAAGTCACAAATAAACTTGCTAGAGAGAGATAATATACGACATTGAGGAGAAATGAGGTGTAGAGCAAGTGAAGTGCGCTTCATGTCACATAGATTCCCACACGTCCAGTAATTTTTTTTGGGTTGAAGATTCATATAAAGTATAGAAACCTTCTTCTTGATGAAGGTGATGAGGATGATGGCGAGTGAAATTTGAAATGCGTCTTCTTTCAATGTCGCTCTCACTGGAAATTTATTTGGTGTCTTTTAAGTTTCCTGTGGTAGGCTCTTTTAGTTCATGTTTCAACGTTAGCTCAGTGAAGGTTGTAAATTACGACGTTCGACTAACAATAAGAGCCTTAAGTGATTTATTTTCGATGCAGCGACATAGCATATTTTTTTAGTGTTGTATTACGTAAATTTGTAGCCTACTTTTTTTCCAGTATGAGGAATTCGTTTGAAATATTCTTAACAAATAACAAAATTTAGCTAGAATCTCCAGTGGTGTACAAAAGTTGTGCTGTCTGTTTTTTACCATAAATTCGCACTTTTATTCTAATTCATATACAGTGGACCCTCGGAAATCGAACACTTTCAACTCGCCCTTTTATGTAAGTTTATTATTGTAAATGTTTTTATAGGTGTATTTTTGGGGGTCTGAAACGGACTAATCTAATTTACATCATTCCTTATGGGAATAAATTCGTTTGGTAACAGCACTTGAACAGCATTCTGGAATGAAGAATATTCGATTTCCGGGGGTCCACTGTACTAATTTATGTGTGGTTGTGTACTTTCTTTCAGTCTTTTATATTTCCTTGCACGTGTTGACACCGACTTTTTCACCTGATTATTCACTTCCATCATATTGCAAGCTCCTGACGAAGCGCTGGGATAATCCAAAAGTCTTTGAGCTGAAAACTAATCCTCCTTTGTTGCATTGTTGATGATCAGCTACATTTTAAATTCTCTTTACTTAATCCTCTTCTCCATTTATTTTGCTTCAAGAATATCTCACCTATACTTATTCCGCCTTTCAAGAGTGTTGGTTTTGAATTCCCTGATCTATTTTACAAAACAAAGTGATACATTTAAGAAAGTAAAGATATGGACTAATGTAGACTTCATTCTTATTAAAAAGTAGTACTTTAAATTATATTTTACGTAAATAGATACAATTCAAACTTAATATATTGTAAAGATAGCCGAGAGTGATCAGGTACATTTTTCATCATTGCTCTTCCCATTGCTTGGTATACACACTTAGTTTTAAGCTTGGTGAAATGACTATATAAACTGATATTTTACACAGTTCTGGACGATGTATCCTTTATTTGAGAACAGAGGGGCAACGCTGCAATAGTTGTATTGTTTATTATTAGGCAGGACTAAGATGCAGCAGTCGTGAATTTAACCCAGCCTTACGTCCATACACTGTTTGAACATAATGTGGACCCTCGGAAATCGAACACTTTCAACTCGCCTTTTTATGTAAGTTTATTACCTGCCCAGGTGAAACATGTTTCTCACATACAAAATACAGAAGTACTTACACTTCTTGTTCCATTTATCTACGCCTCTTGCAATTGAAGAAGTTGATCACTGAGAAGCAGCGGCATTTGTCACTTCTACTCAAATTTCGTAAAAATTTACTTGCTGCTTTTCACACTTCCTGTCGTTTATTATATTCAAAGTTCAACACACGTCACATTGCACATACAGGCCACAGTATTATTTTCCTTTTGATAATGTTAAACCTCAGAACTCGTGAATGATAGGTGACTGGCGGCTGATTGGGACTGTATATTCAGATTACCATACATATTACTCCATCCTCTTCCATTCATATTGCTCCTCCTGCACCACTCGTGGCGTTCCTGCACCACTCGTGGCGTTCCTGCACCACTTGTGGCGTTCCTGCACCACTCGTGGCGTTCCTGCACCACTCGTGGCGTTCCTGCGCCACTCGTGGCGTTCCTGCGCCACTCGTGGCGTTCCTGCGCCACTCGTGGCGTTCCTGCGCCACTCGTGGCGTTCCTGCACCACTCGTGGCGTTCCTGCACAACACGCATGTTGTTGCATCACGCGTGTTCGTGCATCACGCATGTTCGTTCACCATTCGTTTTGGTTATGCTCTGGTCTAAGAGCTATTCCCTACACCATTCATGGCGTTCCTTGATCTGTGTTTTTTTATTTGTATTGTAGATTAAATACGTGGTCTTTAGACTTATCCAGGAATTGTTCTTTTACTTCCCCCGGCATGAAACTTTGGCTTAAACGAGGTCTCTCTGTTTCTGATATTTTTCTTCCTCTCTTCTTTGAAGCTGGGTTCAGCGTGCCCAGAAGCAGGTTAATTAATTAATCGGAACAGGGTTTACTGGGAACCACGGTACGAGCCTCCTGTCCATCCTTTTGTTTATTAATTGAGAGTCGTTTATGACGACTTAATCTGAGTTCATAGACTAAATGGTTTTGAGGAAGGTACGACAAGATTTACTGCTTATTTAGCTCCTGGGCTTTGGGGAGGAGTTCTGTTGGGTTACAGTTGGTGCCCCTGACAGAAACATACAGAAGCGCCGTTTCCGAATCTTCCCTTTTAGAAGTCCCGTGGCCAAAGCTGTAGAGCGTTGGGCCTGTCAGTCTGGGGACCATGGTTCGAGCCACCCATCTATCCTTGTGTTTATTGAAGAATAACTAATACTAACTTCAAAATGTTCTAAATAACAAGGGTAATGACAATTTATGGTGACTGGGGTGTGTAATGGAGAAAGTGTTTCAGTGGTTGATAATTTATTCTATTTCCACATGACACTCTCCAAAATAATCTTCTGATGAAACGACATATTTAGTAAAAATTTTCAGTCCTGGGACCTTGGCCACTCTAAATTATTTGTAACTTCTAAGATCCCAGATTCAAAACGTATTCAGTAAGGATGTCATAAGCGTAAGCACTTGCGTCTTTTTGTCCATACTGTCAGCATCGCTATACCTTATATCACAAGAACTCTCGCTATGAGACGTCTCTCTCTAAATAGAGGAATGAGCACACATCTGCTTGCAAGAAACCCTGACCCTTCGTGTATGTCGTTGCCTCTTCAGATAATACATATTCTTTGGGCTTTGACTTCTAGCAATCGTCGTCGTTTTTTTTAAAATCACTGGAGCACCTGTAGTAAACTTATTGAATTAGTTGCAATTGGTTTTACCTGCTACAGATTATTTGAACTGTGTGAACGATGAGTGCGTTTGAGAGAGAAAAATTATATTGTCTGCAAATTTTTAAATTACGTTTCTGTCTTCATGTATCTGTTTCTGTGTCTTTTCCTACGTTTGTGTCTGTATTTCTGCATGTATTTTTGTGTGTATCTGTGTTTGAATCTGTATCAGCCTGTTTATTTCTCTCTGCATTTATCTCAAATGTACTCTGGCTCTAATATTTTCTCTCAAATATATATGAATATTCTCTCTCTCTCTCTCTCTCTCTCTCTCTCTCTCTCTCTCTCTCCTATGCTCTTTGCCTCGTGTTTATACGGTTAGATTAAAAGTTCCTACCTTTAAAATAACACGCTAAGAGCTGTTTCTTACCACAGTTCATTTTAAAAGCCTTTTTATTGCTATGTAACAAACAAATCAGAAACCGAATAAAGTCGGAGTCAGTTGTAGGCCAACGGTTTCATTTCTTCGATGTAGTTATGTTTTACAAACATGTTGCAGAACCTAGTCATTCTAAGAATGATTGATCTAAGATGAGGTGAAGCGCTTGACAATAGTACAGCCGGAGTGTAGTTGCTGTTTGCTGCCCGTCTTGTTGTATAGAAGCTGTCTTTTCGTTGTCTGAGAACTGGAGTCAAGTGTGGTACCTTGGCAACATTAACCTTGTGCATGACAGTAAGGCCACCCACATAAGTATCTTCGGTGTGGTACCTTGGCAACATTGACCTTGTGCATGACAGTAAGGCCACCCACATAAGTATCTTCGGTGCGGTACCTTGGCAACATTGACCTTGTGCATGACAGTAAGGCCACCCACATAAGTATCTTCGGTGCTGAAAGTTCTGCTTCAATAACGCATCTATCCAGACAGGACATGTGTCTCCTGACACGGGTCTTAATCATATACATGACCCATTTGTCAAAGCGAGAGATAAGTAGTCTTGCTGCATTCTCTATTCTGTAGAGAAGCCGTAGATGAGACGAGGGTCAGACAGTCCAAAACAGTGAAGCATACTCAGGGTGTGAGAATACCTTACACTTGTGGATCGTAGAGAGTTCTGCAGCCTCTACTGTCAACAGATACGAGATATGCCTTAGTGCTGTTAGCTTCTTGGCTGCCTTTCTTGCAGGATTTATTCCATGGTTCTGCATAGGCAGTTTGGAATCAAATTTCACCCTTAGAATATCCATCTCATCCCTGGGTTCCATCACTCACATTCATTCTTACCACTGCTCCAGCATTACCATCATTGTGCCTAGAGACCAGAATCATCTGTTTCTTCTCAGAGGCAAATGTAAACTACAATCGCTTTTCCCAGGCTGATATAGCTACTAACTGGTGACTGATGTAACTGAAAGCAGCTGGCATTTCCTCTCTTGGACAAATAAATGTCAGAGTACACTCATCTGCATATGCCTGGGATTCTAGGACGAGTTGAAGGTCATTGAAAAAGACATACTAAGCACACTTCCCAGTGGAACTTTGCCACCGATTACCTTGAATTTAATCACTAAGGAGGAAGAGTGCAGAACCAGAGACTCCTGGCGTTTACAGTTTTACCAAGAGTCTCTGGTACCGTATTAGGTCGGAAGGGCCTGCAATGTTCTGTGCTACTATACAGCTGATCTTGGATTTCTCTCTCTCTCTCTCTCTCTCTCTCTCTCTCTCTCTCTCTCTCTCTCTTCTTCTCTTCTATCTTCCCTTTCCTTCTTCTCTTCTTTCTCTCTCCCATGTCTCTTTTCTCTCCTTTCTTTCTCTCTACTTTCTCTCTCCTGTCTCTCACTGAATTTTAATTAAGCACAAACTTCGATATTCAGCTCCTCTGTTATAACTATGCCAACAACAGAGCAGCAAACTTTGATTAGAAACGTAGAGATATCAGTAACATAAATTGATTCGAACTATTTGAGTCAAACAATGAAGAATCAATGCTGAATCGCCTAAACGCATTATTTTATATTCAAAAGGGACCCCTCAATGTAAGTTCAATGACACTGGTGAGGGGCTTTTGTTCTAGGGAATTTGATCTGTGCTAAAGTTCCCTGAATTGAGCCTGAATGCCTTGCATCCCCCCCCCAACATATGCTGTATAATACTTCCGGGTTAGCGCTCCCCCATGATAAAAATAATAATAGAAATAATATTGTATTCAAAATGGAAAAGTAATTCAGGGAGAGAGAGAAATCAAGACATATGAGAGTTGGAAAAGGGAAACTCGCTTTGTAACTCAGATTTTTTGTAAGTTTGATGCAAGGTGTAAAAGGTACAGTTGGGTCTTCCCTCAAGGATTAAGGGCGCCTTGATTTTGGTGAAGGGCTTAATGCATGGAATGGGGGTATCTCTCCTCTTCCTCGGATCAATCCTGATTGTCTTCCCATTCTCTAATCGACCTTAACGAGTTTAGGGCTTCCCGTTGTATACGATAGAAACATATCTACCTGAGGAAGTAGAATATCATGTAGTAATAGATAAATTTCAACCGTAATCTGCATAACTATTGAAGAAAGATGTGTTAATAGCTTTCAACTAATGACAACAAATGTTAGGGCCCTAAAATTACTTTATTGATTCTTGGACACGCTTCTTAAACTTCATCGAATGATATTAATGGTTTCTGGCCTCTCGAAACCTATCGTATCTACTCTCAGAACTGCGTACGGAGTTTGTCTTCACCAGTCCACACTCAAATCATTTGACTGAAAACGTCAGTTTTAAAATGTCTGTGACTCATATGTCTTTAGCTTTCATCATTATTCCCATGTTAATTTTCCTCGCATTTCCAACATTTTGTCCTTTACTCATAATATTAACTCTGAGAGTCTTGTCTGCCGTAATCATGTCTATTTTAGTCCTACTCTCTTCCAGGTACGTCAGGTTTAGTTTCTCTAATCTCTCAGTAGATTTTCACCAGTACTGTGATCAGTCAAGTTATATATCTTTACAAATTTCCAAGTTTTTGAAAGTGTATAATAAGATGTATACTTCTTGCTGGTGCTTTGTATTTTAAAATAAATTTGATGCATTGTGTGCACAACACTAAAGGGTTCATTACTGAGTTTCCTGAAGGTTAGTATGCGGTTCGCATAGGTTGCCGCTGTCACATAGCTAATGTGTTCTTCTGAAGATATGTTTGGTAAATGTTCACTCCTAGATCCCTTTCTTTTGTTGATAATTGTAGTTTTATTTCTCCTTTCAGTTTGTAGTTCATCCCTGGTCTTTCTTTTTACCCGAATTTAATAATATTGTCTTTAGATTAAACTCCAGCAACCACTTCCTTCACCCCTGTTACAAGCTTTTAAAGCCTCTTTGCAAACTGCCATCTCCGGTTCATACTTCTCTTAGGGGATTCACATTATCTGAAAATAGAAACACTCAAGATTCGATCTTATCTGGCAGACCATTTTCATACATCAGTAAACATTGTGCCGCCCCCACCCTCCTCAGTACTGATCCTTGGGGAACCCCACTTGTCACCTTTGTCCATCCTGACTCTCCTGCACACTTGTGCTGTCATGTCGTTCGAGTCCTACTTGATAATGTAATGAATAGAGGGTTGAAAGGGACTGTAATGACAGGGTTGAGAATGGGGAGAGAATATATGTAAATAATGAATAATAGCTGGCACATGCCATTAATAGTGAAATATGTCTATAAATGTAATGAATAAATAATACATGATAATATGTCAATACTAACAGGTCCAAGGTCATGAATTCTAATCTTCATTTAGAGTAATAATATTTAACCACAGTAGAATAAAATGAATATCCACAGTTAAAAGAAATACGATTATAATCATCCCCCCCCCAAAAAAAAAAAAAATCTATTGAAATAGTTATTAAAACTAAGATACCACAAGTCATATCCCTCATTACTTAATCTACATCATTCAAATACCATATAGAAGAAAACTACAATAATCATTTCTAATAATTCCACTTGTAAGCTATACTTTTGAAAAACTTTAGAGACACCAAAGGCAAGAATCAACACAATCACTCTTACACCACTACAATCACTCTTACACCACTACAATCACTCTCTGACACCACTACAATCACTCTCTGACACCACTACAAACATAGCTTACATTGTCATCTCTTAACCTGCAGGGTCAGGAATTTTTCCTTCTCTTTTCCAGATGTTTACCTGCCCTTTACTCATCTGAGTTCACACTTATTCTTTCAATTCTGTCCGGTCCGGAGATAAAGGTGTTTACGAGCGAAGACCAGCACGTCTTTTCCTCATGAAGTCTCAATCCACAATTCTCTCAAAAGTGTCTTGAACTTTCCACATCATATTCCACAAAAAAATAAATAATATTAAACCAGCTACTAATTGGTAGCTCCTTAACCATTGACTAAATAAGAATATTTTTAGCATCTTTAAATATAAACAAAACATGTAATAATATATGATATTTTCCCAACGAGAAGTTTATACCCATATTAAAAAATCGTAAAGAAATCTCTACCCAAATTACTGCAATCTTGATTTTATTGAAAATCACACTATGAGCCTCAGAGGACCCTGGTAGTATATACTTACACACACCTCATATAAAATCCCAACTTCTGATAATAGTTCTTCTACAGTCACCAACATACTCTAGTAACTCGTAATGACACGATTGCAAACAAACCATACCACGGGTGGGGTTCGAACCCCACCCGTGGTATGGTTTATACTCTAGTAACCTTCGTAATATATCCTACCCAATAATATGATTTTATAACCCTTACTATGAATATTAATATTGTTTTATCTTCAGTTATTTAGGATTAGAGATTTGTAAATTTAATCATAATATTTTTTAGAAATCTTTTTAAAATAAATGCAAATGCCAGAGACGCCTGAATAAATAACATCGACTGATTTTTTCTTAATTTATTGGCCATAACGAAATTTTTTCAATGGTGCTACACAAGTGGTATCCCACAGGAGCCAGTACTTGGGCCGTTTTATTTCTTGCCATGTATAAGTGACATTAATATTCCATATTCTTTAAACCTATATAGAATACACTTTTAATATATATTCCAGGCACTTTGAATATTTTTGTAGATCAGTGACTTTATTTTATTTGCTCTGTCTTAAGAATCATGTATATTATGATTATGTACCAGTTGAGTCTTGGACATTTTAAGTAAACACATGTGTGTGTGCATTTCGCAATAGCTCCACTCTAGTCTAGTTAAGGACAATTCTGGGAGGAAATCACTGCACCTATACAGTTTTTGTTTTGTTTTGGTCAGTTTGAGCTCCTTATTGAAATTAATTTTATGTATCTATGGAAATAAGTTCTGAAGAATTTCCTGTTAAGAATACATTCTGCTGAAGTTACATGCTGCTGAAGTTATTCTATGTATGTACAATTCCAGGGATTAGTCCAGGATGCTGGATAATAAGATGAACAGTTGATAATCCTTTAGAAAAGTAATATTTTAAGACATTGAAGGGATTCTATAATTCTAAGGCTGAAGGAAGGAGTTGTAGGGAACATACCAGGATGGGTTAGAGGGTATGAACGAGGGTTTTTATGTGGTTGAGTATTGAGCATACATCAGGAAAGGAAGGAAATGCAGAAACATTGCTCACTCCAGCAGAAGGCCGCGCAGACCAACTAACTGACATTAGTACAGATCCCATAGATTTCGAAAAAGAAATGGACAACATGCCCACTCACTCAGCACCTGGACCAGAGTCATGGAATGCCCTATTTATAAATAAGTGCAATGTACCACTAGCACGAGCCCTCAATATTCTTTGGAGAAAGCGCTTAGATCTAGGTGAAATACCGGAGGCCTTAAATAGTACAGACATAGCTCCTTTGCATAAAGGATGTAGTAGAGCACTAGCTAAAAATTACAGACCAGTAGCCCTAATTTATCACATCATAAATATCTTCGAGACGGAAGATTACAAATTTCATGGATCAGCACAACCATATTGGTTTTATAGCAGGACGATCATGCCTGTCACAGCTGCTGAACCATTATGACAGAATTACTGAGGCGTTGGAAGACGACCAAAACGTAGATGAGATTTACACAGATTTTGCAAAGGCGTTTGCCAAATGCGATCATGGAGTGATAGCGCACAAAATGAGGGCCATGGGCATTACGGGGAAGGTAGGCAGATGGATTTTCGAGTTCCTAACACACAGAACACTAAACGTAGTAGTAAACAGAGCAAGATCCAGCATCAGCGAGGTCAAAAGCTCAGTGCCCCAAGGCACTGTCCTGGCACCTCTGCTGTTTCTCATCCTCATAGCAGACATAGATAAAAACACCCCTCACACTTTTGTATCATCATTTGCAAATGACACTAAAATAAGCATGAAAGTCACTACGGTAGAGGACACTGAAAAATTACAGGAAGACATAAGCAGGGTTTTCCAGTGGGCTGTGGAGAACAACATGACGTTCAATGGTGATAAGTTCCAGCTGCTCAGGTATTGAAAGAATGAAGAAGTCAAAAGGAACATTATATACAAAACTCAAGAGGGTCACCAAATAGAACGAAAGGAACACGTAAAAAGGCCTGGGAATAATTATGTCAGCTGACCTTTCTTTTAAGGAACATAAGAAGACAAAGATCACGACAGCCAGGAAAATGACGGGGTGGATATTGAGAACTTTCAAAACAAGGGAAATAATGCCAATGGTGACACTCTTCAAATAGCTAGTGCTCCCTCATTTAGAATATTGCTCAGTGCTGACTGCCTCGTTCAAAACAGGAGAAATATCAGAGCTGGAATAAATACAGAGATCGTTTACGGCTCACACTGATCCAGTAAAGCATCTAAATTACTGGGAATGCCTTCAAGTCTTGAACATGTACTCATTAGAGCGAAGGAGAGAAAGATACATGATAATATATTCCTGGAAAGTACTCGAGGGCCTGGTCCCAAATCTTCACACTGCCATAACAACATACTGGAGTGAGAGATATGGGAGGAAGTGTAAAATAAATCCAGTGAGCAGCAGGGGTGCGGTGGGGACAATAAGGGAACACTGTATCAACAATCAATATTTTTTTCTCTCTGATATTGATCTTCATTCTACGACTCTGTTTTTCATGCTACGAGTTCATGGCAACTATTGCGATCTTTGGCGATAGTGAGAAAATGTTAAGTAGGCACTGAGTCTGAGCGGATACTACTGAGGACTCGCAACTGCATGAAAAGAGGTTCGATCCCCAGTACTCCTTTCACAATTGTAAAGTTTCTACTTTCATTATTTCTTATTTTCTTCATTTCCTCTAAAAATGCTGTAAATATAAATAAATAATTTCAAAATCATATCTCCAGAAGACTTTTCGTTATCTTCATATATATTTTCTTACAAAATACTCGGAAAATTTAAGAGATTTATTGAGGGGTGTTAGATATGAGTGAGTGGAGGTAGGTGGCTTTTATGATTTGATGTACTGTTAGAGTGTGAACAAAGTACTTCCCACCTGAAACTGGAATGTCCTCTGATGGAGATTGGGGATGTTGCAGTTCCGAGGTTCGTCTGAGCATGACAGTGACTGAATGATGGTGAAAGAGTTTCTTCTTTTTCAAGTCACCCTAACTATGGGAGACGGTCGGTGTCTTAATTTTCTCTCACTAAATGTCTAAGTTACCCTTGCTATTTATAGTCCCTGCGTGGAACAAAAAATCTGCAGATATGAGTAATAAGGAGACATGTCGACGAGTGCCTGAGAGAAATGTTTAGGTTGCAGACTTATTTATCTGGTTATGGATAAGCCTGGCTGAGAGAGTGGAGTTTCTATCTCGATATTAGCAGAGGGGAATCGAGCCTCCACCACTCCATAAGCTGAATAACCAACTCTGGTTTTACATATCACGTTATTAGGTACCGAGGTATCAGCACCAAGAGTTGAATACGCATTGAGGCCCAGAGCTCTGAAAATTAAATTCATACCATCCTACCGAGGTAACGTTATTGCAGGCACTTGTAGATGTGAATGAATTCCAGGTTCTTTAAGAATGGCTACGAGTTTAAGGCTTCAGGGAGACGAGAGAACGCAGTTTAAGGAGATTGGGAAGCAATATAAAATAGTTTAGGGATTTTTGGGAGAAATGCTGTGCATTTTTTGGGCCAGTAGGCAGAGAAAATGGAAGTAATTTAGAAAATAGAGAACTTTGAGATGCTTGATATAGGTTTAACTTTCACACTGACAGTAAACCATGAGTACGAAACCATCCCTGGTTTGAACAACATAAGACAACCTAGTCCATGAACAACTAGATGTACTTTGGTCGCAGCGCGATCCTAGAAAGGTATCCTTGTATTGCATAAACCCAGTTTCCTGTTCCTCAGTGCACACAATGATAATAGTGCAGAGTGCTTCACAAGTTTCTAATGCTGTTAAATATCTGAAGTAAATCAGAAGAGGGATTGACAGGTTATCACATGGAAACTAACATCCCAATCTCTTCAGTAAATATGCAAATTCGAATATTCAGAGACCAAAACTAATTTAACCCTTCCTTTAAGAAGTGCCAGCTTTGAAGATAATCTTAGAATTCTTCTTTATCTCAAAGAAACCAATATCCTAAAATTCACCTTGGATCAAAAAACCCTCACCAGATAAAAAAAAAAAAGGGGGAAGTCCAGTTGTTTAATTCAAAATACTATGCCACTATGAAATTATAAATGACAAAATGACACCTGGTATAAACCTTAGTAAAAAATACCGACAAGATGGTTTAGAAAAACACGTAAGCAAACACTAGGACCTACTTATTACAACACTTTACTAGAAACACCATCCTCCTTCTAAATACGATACCCGAGGGTTAAAATTTAGAAGCTGATCACAAAAGGCCTTCTTTAGTTATTTTTTGGAAATATTGAGAATAGTCTAAATAACATTGAGCAGAGGGCGTCCGCTCGTGCAGTTGTCCCACGACCCTAATTATAATTAACCAGGGTTGAAAATTTGAAGCCGACTGGATAAATTAGCATTCTGAAGTTCAAAAGGAAAGCCTTGGAAGAAATTAGTGGTAAACAGGAAAACTATAATGTAGATAAATGATTCTGAGAACCGACAAGTTGATAAATTAGACGAATGTGCAACACTTAGGTATCATAAATGACAACAAGGCACAATACCGTGACTGGAACAATACACAAATAATCCGCACATAGGTGAGAGGAGCTTACCACGACGTAAATGGTCCAAGTCGGACCGAAAATTAGTCGTATATGGGTATCAATATTGAGGAAACGTTTCGCCACACAGTAGCTTTATCAGTCCTATGCAAAGAAGAATGGTGATGCTCAGGAGGTGTTTGAGATAATCAGTCCCTCAGTCTAGTGTCGATGTAATCAGTCCATCAACCTTGAAAAGATTGATGAACTGATTTCAATGATTACACTGTTTGACTAATTGGATTTATTACAGAAAGAACGTCAGTCTTTTTTTGAACTGTAATTAGGTGACAAAGTGGCAGATAAAAAAAAAAACACGGATCTCGTATGTTATCTGTTTTTCAAAAGTTCCGACACTCCTAAAAATTTCCTCATAGAGCCTTATATTACATTTAAAGTTCAATGAAAGTTATCTACGTTAATTAACTAAAAAAATTGCCAATAAAATTTTACGTCTCACGTGTATGCATAAGTAGGATCAAAGTTCAGTTAAAGGAAAAGGCAAAACAGTTTGAGAATAAAGTAATGAAATTCACTGGAATAAATCTACTGACAACACTCAACAGAGAGGAATATCGCACCGATAACTTACAGCTTTATCAAGCAATTACGGCTTGATAAAGCTGCTAAAGAGCGAAACGTTGCCACAATATAATGTCACATTAGTTGCACTTTTATATATTGTCGGAAATTCTACAAACATCAATACATTAATTGTGTTTTTGAAAATGTTAATGTAATCTCTGGTACAATGAATACTCTTAGCAAAAATTCTGGTCAGTACGTGTGAATTCGCAGTTCTCGCAGAGTTGTTGTTATTGTAGGTCTTGTCCCGGTCCGGGTCTTTTCCAGATGGTGACCCGGCAGGGCTCTCGTAGAGTGGGAGCCCAGCTCACTTCAGGACCATAGCTGTGTTTCTGAAGAGTTTCTGAAATTGACAACGCTTAAACAAGGACTACCTGAAACCCAGGTGTGGCTCTGTAGGAAACGTATTTTTTGTCATTAACGCAGACCAAAGATCTGACATGTACTGGGACAGGGCAACAAAATAAAAGTGTGTGCAATTTTTGCAGTTGTCGAAAATGCTAGGAAAGGTGGTAAGTTCGTTACTTGCAACATCAGAATAGCTAAAGACTCAGAAGACTTATGATTTTTTTTTACGGCTCATGAAAATTCAACAGACTTAATGCTAAATGCGAAGGAAAACGAGGTGGAAAGAATAAAAATTCAAAATACTGTGGCTAGAACAAATCACCAAACACCGGCATGAAGCAGAGGAACATTTTAACGATGTCTCGCTCCGTCCTAGACAATTGTCAGATCACTACTGTGACCAAGGTTCCTCTAAATGCGTGGCCTTGGTGAAATTAGGTGTGAAGAATTTAGAGCTTTAATTGCTATATATAATGAGATAGACTGCAAGGATGAAGCCGTCATGGTAGCCATATAATATCAAATAAACCTCGGAACACGTAAGACTTGAATACACGTCAAGTGAGTCGTAAAACTCACAGGCCAATGTGTTAACCTCCGGGCCAGTTGGCTCTAATAATATACATCCAACTAGGTATATTTATATACGCCATAGGGAGGTTAGCATGGGCCACCACTGTGATCACAATTGTTATTAAGATTTCGTGATCTTGAAATATCTGTCGACTCTTCGGGAAACAAGACTTACTCTTGATTAATACACGAATAACCCGCACAGAGGAGAAATAAGTTTATAAGTTTCTCTCTCCTAAGTGCGGGTTATTTGTGTATCGTTACAGAGACAGTATTGTGCCTTTTCGTTCTTTACTCTTGATCAAATAACTCTGCTTATGCTCTACTTTTTTGAGATGCTGTAATATATCAGTGACAAATGGAAAAATGAAGAGAAAATTGTACTGTAAAGATGAATGAAAGTTGTATTAGAAAACAAAGATGTGGCAGTCGTAAGTTACTATAAAAAATAACAGATGTCACTACTCTCTTCGGATGGATTCTCCTTGAAACTCAGCATAGTGATTGGAGCTGAGGGCTGCGAGTGATTTTAAAACTTGTCTACGTTTTAAGAAGCAATGTTAGAGATTTGCGAATAATCATGGAGGTGTACAGAGGCTCCGAAATAAGCGGTTAAGAATTTTCATGACAGAGGTAGGGCAAAACAACACGACAAACCCCAAAAAGTTGCCTCCGTAATGTAAGACGTTTGAAGATAATGGGTTGTTTAAGGGTTGATGTAGGTGAATGGTGAGATAGATGAACCATTAGTGGTGAATGTTAAACAAGAAGCTGATGATTTTTTTCATGAGCATGAAATTATAGGTGGAGAAGAGGGAATGCGTAAATTTCTACTTCCATCACCTTATTGCAAGGATAGAAAAAACAGAAATGGTTGACAAAACTATAGAGGATAAAGACTGAATATGATAATTGTACAAAATACCGACAATCTGATAAGACGTATGTGCAACAGTTAGATATCTTTATTCCGAAACGTTTCGCCTATACAGTAGGTTTCTTCCGTCAAATACAAAGGAGGCAGCAGAAACAGTAGATGTATAGACGGTGTAATCAGTTCATCACCCTTGAAGACGTAGTTTTGAGGTGGTCAGTCCCTCAACCTGGAGAAGAGTTGTGCTCTAAGCAACAGCTGAAGCAACAGAAAGGTGAGGCGCAGAAAATCTTGACGACAATAGAGGTGGGTCTCACTAGTATAAGAAAGAATGAAAACATTGAGAGGGCAGGTCCCTCTCAAATCCAATCCTTCTCACTCGTAACTAGTGGTCAGACTATTGGATGAGGCTAAATCCTGAGCCGGGAGACCCAAAGTGTGAAATGAAATATATTCACGAGGAAGTGCTAGACTAGTAAGGATCGTAAAGTTACTAAGGTATGAAGGATTGAAATAAAAAAATATGGCTCGAGAGAGGGAAGTGTAACTCCAATTCCCTGGACAAAGTCATTTACCACTATCCTAACACCTCCTTTGGAAGGTTGATTGGAAAAAAACGAGATGAGTGAAAAGAACGTCTGGAGAAGTTTAAATGAAGGCGGCATGTGGCTTGGTCGCACGGTGTACTTTACCTCTTATTAAAGACAGACAGACTTCACGTTCTTATTGAAAAACGGAAAACTGATGGGAATAAGAAAGCTAAGTCCCAGCAGAGTTGAGACAGGCACACACTGCCTCATTAGTACATGTGAGTTCAATTGAAAGACAGTAAAGTTGAAACAGTGAGGCGCATACTGCCTTAATAATACATGGGAGTACATTGGAGTAATTGGTACTCTTCACCAAGGCCATGTACTAAGATGAACTATCTACTTCTTTTTAAATTAAAGACTATCGGGTATCTATAGGTTTGAAACAAAGCTTGTAAAGCAAAATGCTCTCTCCCCACCCTCCATTTCCTCCATTCATTGCTGGCATCAAGTCGGGAGAAAATAAAACAAACTTTACTGGGAAAAGGACATAAAATTTACACAACAGAAGTGGATGGAAGGTTATGTGCTCAGTTACCTTTGCATAATTAGTACTGTTCCTATCATGCTACTCTTCTTACTTCACTACAACTCAGAACTGTTTGCATCAGTAGTTTTATTTCTAGTTACTACCGATTCTACTTCTAGATATTGTAGTACAGAACACCATGCACCACTGCTATGGCTGCTGCTACTACCGCTACTGCTATTGTTAGATGTTTGGCTTGTTAACTGATCGTTCTGAATTAGAAGCTGAATATAAGAAATCAATTTATTTCTATTTCTGTCAGTATAGTGTCGAAACGTTTGAGAAATTATCATTTTGTTAATGAAAGATATAGTTATAACCATAATTTTTTAAGGGGTGGACCGGTAAGCCAGGGAAAGGCCTTGGTCAGATGACCAAAAGCTCCAGTTGAGGGTCATATGACTGAGACGCGCGTCAGGAAAGACTTGTCCTGTTTCCTGACAAACCTTACGTGAGAGCATAGCACAATATTTGTAGCTGTCATCCCTTGACCGCTATGTATACCGTTGGACGTAATGAGCAGCAGTTGAAAGTAAGCTTAACCAAACTGCTAAGATAGCGACGTCAAGGAAGTGCTTCAGTGTTGGTGATAGGGAATTCAAACCCGTTTTATACATCTGCCCAATCACAATAGTTTCATTACACTATGCAACGTATACAGATTCCCCAGTTGGGATTTAGATGGATATACGCACCTGGATAAAGGTTCCACCCACAGCTGTTAATAGTTTAAGAGGAATACAGAGCAGCTTTGCACACAGACGCTGCGAATTTGATGTCGTAAAAGTCTGGTTTTCAATATATATATATATATATATATATATATAATATATATATATATATATATATATATATATATATATATATATATATATATATATATATATATAAAATCCAGGAACTTACACTATAATAGTAAATGCTATTGCTGAAAGGAAATAGTAATAAAATCTACTGGATAATAATGTAAAATATAAATTACACAAAAATAGCATGTATATATTTAGAAATTTATAATATGAAGAAAGATAACCTTTTATTGACAAGTAGATAAAATGGATGTTTATTTTATGTGTGAAATTATACTTCAGTTGATGGGGTAATTTGAACAGTCAATAAAAAAAGTAATTGTCCGGTAATTTGTATGAGACTGTCTTTCCTTTAGTGAAAGTTCAATATTTGGAGCAATTGATGTTAGTTGCAAGCAGGGAAGGCTCTTTTGCAGAAATATGTTGATGCAAAACGAGTCATATCTTTTATGGGTTGTGTTGCAATTTCTTCGGCATAACGTTTACCATCTCAATCCAGAAACAAGTAAGCTCGGATATAAATTTTATTTTTAATGCGCCATCAGTTAAAATACAAGTTTTTCCTTGTCTTTTAATGGTATTTCGGACTCGTTAACAGACGCATGAAATGATTTTTAACCCTGTTGAACATTTTTGAACAGAGTCAACTTTTCTATTGGATGAGGAAAGTGATGTGATTGTGGTAAGCAAATCAGAAAGTTTTGTCTTATAGGTTGTAACATTTTAACTGTGTAGAACTTTATTCCATATTAAAAAAATTATATTCGAAAAAACACTAAAGATTCTCCATAAGAACACAAACAAAATTTTGATAGTGAATTTTTCAACTAGTTGTATCAATACCTTGTACAGAAACATTAAGTTTATTGTGATGTGTAAATTTATCAATCGTTGCCACTTTCTTCATTAAACATTTGTTAATTGAACGCTAGTTCAAAGAGACTCTGATAAAATAACACAGGTCTTATTTATTCTTTCAACTCGTAAATATGAGCCAAAACATTTCCTCGATATAGCCACCGAGTTTTCGTTATGAAGCAGTTTCGTTGTATGCAGATTCCTAATTTCGTCACATCACATAGTGTACACAATATCCTGGAGTCGAATAATCTAACTTTGATAAATTTGACGATTTTGCCTTTTTCATTGAGTACATTTTCAGTACTCGTTGCAATAATTTAATTGCAAATTCGTAATAATGAAGAAAATACTTATTCTCACTAAGTGTAATTATGTTCTTAATGCGTGCCACATTTTTTCCTACCGTGGAACCTACTCCATTACTCCATGTACAACAACAAAATGCTACGGTATATATGCGTCTTCATGTGAACTGGTCTCGTAAAAACTATTCCTAATTTGTCTGTCCGTTTTGTTTGTATATATAATTACCTCTTACTGAGAGGGTGATGACACATCTCAAAATAATGAAATTATTTTTATGAGTATCGAATGTCTTATTTATCATTCAGAATTAAGTAGTTAGAGAAGCTCCTTCATTTATTTATTCAGATCTCATAAGCATGCATATATTCGTAGCTTTTGAATTTTTTTTGATCTCTGGCTGATATGTTGTCTGCTCATTAACTTCATGTAAATGACATTAAAGAACC
Source organism: Cherax destructor (assembly GCA_009830355.1). Classification (NCBI taxonomy): domain Eukaryota; kingdom Metazoa; phylum Arthropoda; class Malacostraca; order Decapoda; family Parastacidae; genus Cherax; species Cherax destructor. Next base: position 31,550 of record WNWK01005245.1, on the reverse strand, counting down.
AGACGGAGTAAGAGAGTTAGAAGATCCACAAATTTTCTTGGAAAGATTTGTAAGATGACCCATATTCTCCATTATGCAATACAGTAAATTTTAAGACTTTAAAGGACTCTGTTCGAAACTAACGAGCTAAATATAAAAATTATGAAATTTACTTATATACAAATGACATCATTCATCTTGTTAGGTAAAATGACGCAAGTGCAACTAATGCGACATTTTATTGTGGCAACGTTTAGCTCTCCATGAGTTTTGTCAAGCCGTTAATTTTACGAACATTAAAATCCTTCATCCTGAGTGCCCGAGGTGTGCCTGGGGCCGCGCCTCCGACCGCTCAGGTGCCTAGAGAGTGGAGCTCATATTAATTGCTCTGATGAATGACTATATTTATAAATATAAGAGTGTTAAATGAATCTTCAACTTTCAGATTGACATACCAGAGACTATTAGAGAGGTGGAACGCTATAGCGTGAATACCTGTATGATCCTTGTAGCTTTAACTCTTAATTTTGATCGTAATAATACTGCCTGGATAGGCCCCTTGAACTTCATTGATCGATATAGAAATAATCGTCATGTACTGATTTATCATCTAACCCAAAGTCCACTTCGTAAGCGCGTTTACTTCTCCTTTAATTAAATACCACCAGGTAATACATATAAAAAATATAAATTCAGTTTCACTTGTGCTGGCAGGGAAAATGATTCAGATGTGCCAGGCATTACAGGGCATAATAAAAAAGAATCCGCTGTAAGTATAAAAGTTAATGGTTCTATTTATTGATTTGCATATTTGATCTTACTGTCTCTTAAAATTTGTCTCTAAGTCCTTTGTAGCTATATCAGTGACCTCTTTGGATATAAAATAATATAAAGTTTACACCCAATGACAGTGTTTCTATTGCACTATACTTTAATTGCAATAAATCCCCATTGTTTTAAATAAATAACTTAATCAAGATCCTGGGATGCAATAATGATTACATAGGTATGTCATTAGAAGGGGTTGGTGTTGATCTCGCCAACCTGTAAATCGCCCTGGATAAATGACTCTCACTGATTTGTCATTATCAACATAACTTCCCAAAATCTAATAGAACATTTCATCTCCCGTAATTTCGGTAGGAAAATGCTTGGAAATAAGCACATCTTCAATAGAAGATTAATGAATTTAACGTACAAAAACAGTTAATGTTGCTAAATCTGCAAAATCAGCGGATTCGTCTATTTGCAGCGATAAATCGACTGGTTTCAGTTTTACTTATCTTTTTAGTTCTTCACAAAAGTTGCTAACATCTTAAATCATCTAGAAACACTATTATGATTCATACAAAATCACGGAAAACCTAAATAAACTAAACATAAAAAACAGAAAAGCTGACTAAATCAATCATAACAGTGATTGTCTACGTTATAGACTGTTTTCTACCACAATTGTAGAAACTACCACTTGCCAGCTGATATTGTTTTCTTATGCCCCCTCTCTTCTTGGTATCTCATAACATTCCACGGAACCCCTCAAAGCAGCCTGGAAACCCAAGTCACAAAGCATGAAGTGTCATACAGTGGACCCTCGGTTTTCGTTCACTTCCAAACTCGAACAATTATGTAAATGTATTTTTATAAGATCATTTGTAAGTGTATTTTTGGGGTTCTGAAACGACTAATCTAATTTACATTTGTCCTTATGGGAACAAATTCATTTGGTAATGGCACTCAAACAGCATTCTGGAAAGAATGCTCAACGAAAACCGAGGGTCCACTGTATTTGCATCAACTGAGTTATTGACGAATCTAAGGAAATAGGACTCGTCATTTGATTTAGGTACACACTAGCGCTTGATAACTTTAATCACGTAAATAAAAAAATCTTATTTTTGTTGGGTTTGGATAAAATAACTATAGAGAATTACGACCAATAGTCTCTCAATGCAAGAGAAACACCGCCCCTTCTGACTCTACCTCAACTAAAAACTTCAAAGTAAGTTGAACTTCATGGAGATAAATGGTTTAGAGAACCAAGAAGTTGATAAATTAGACACTTGAGCAACACTTGGGTAGCTTATTTGTGGAAACGTTTCTGCAAACCAGTGGTTTCCTCAGTCCAATACGGAGAAGAATGGTTGAAGATCAGGAGTTTGAGGTAATCTGTTCCTCAACCTGGAATCGATGTGATGATGACTGATGGATTGATCACATCGACTCCAGGCTGAGGGACTGATTACCTCAAACTCCTCCTGATCTTTAACCATTCTTCTCTGTGCTGGACTGAGGAAACCACTGGTTTGGCGAAACGTTTCCTTAATAAAAATACCCAAGTGTTGCACAAGTATTTAATTAATCAAGCTGAACTTCATAAAAAGTCAATAATGCCCAAACACAGCCACCTGAGCATGGCATAACCTCCCTTATGTATTTATGTCTAGCTATTCCACCCAGAACAGAGAAATCCCTACCGACACCTGTCATTAAGAAATTAAACTAATTCCCAACGGACGATAATCTTGTCTACCTTCGTCACAATGCAAAAAATATTGACTAAAGAAATGGAAGCCAAACGTCCCCGTCATTAACGAAGGTGAAAGCTCAAATTGGAAAGAAAATTGAAAAGGTAGTGGGTTGTGGCGGCAGTGCTTGTAGTAACGAATGGTTGTGGTGGCGGCGGCAGTGGTTGTATTAACGAATGGTGGTGGTGGCGGCGGCAGTGGTTGTAGTAACGAATGGTGGTGGTGGCGGTGGTTGTAGTAACGAATGGTGGTGGTGGTGAGTGGTTGTAGTAATGAGTGGTGGTGGTGGTGGTGGTGGTGGCAGTGGTTGTAGTAATGAGTGGTGGTGGTGGTGGCGCAGTGGATGTAGTAATGAGTGGTGGTGGTGGTGGCAGTGATTGTAGTAATGAGTGGTGGTGGTGGCAGTGGTTGTAGTAATGAGTGGTGGTGGTGGCGGTAGTGGTTGTAGTAACGAGTGGTGGTGGCGGCAGTGGTTGTAGTAACGAGTGGTGGTGGTGGCGGTAGTGGTTGTAGTAACGAGTGGTGGTGGCAGTGGTTGTAGTAATGAGTGGTGGTGGTGGCGTAGTGGTTGTAGTAACGAGTGGTGGGGCAGTGGTTGTAGTAACGAGTAGTGGTAGTGACAGTGGTAGTAGTAACGAGTGGTGGTGGTGCGTGGTTGTAGTAACGAATGTGGTGGTTGCGGCAGTGGTTGTAGTAACGAATGGTGGTGGTTGCGGCAGTGATTGTAGTAACGAGTTGTGGCGGCGGCAGTGGTTGTAGTGTTGAAATAATGAGTGATGGTGGTAGTGGTCGTGGTGGTGGTAGCAGTGGTTGTAGTAAGGGGAGGTGGTGGTGATCGTGGTGGTGGTAGCAGTGGTTGTGATAAGGGGAGGTGGTGGTGGTGGTCGTGGTTGTCGTAGCAGTGGTTGTGGCAAGGGGAGTTGGTGGTGGTAGGAGTGGCTGTGGTAAGGGGAGGTGGTGGTGGTGGTGGTAGCAGTGGTTGCAGTAAGGGGAGGTAATTGTGATCGTGGTGGTGGTAACAGTGGTTGTGGTAAGGGGAGGTGGTGGTGGTCGTGTTGGTGGTAGCAGTAGTTGTAGTAAGGGGAAGTGGTTGTGGTCGTGGTGGTGGTAGCAGTGGTTGTAGTAAGGGGAGATGGAAAATAAATGTAAAAATGGTGGAATGCAAGTAGTATTGTAGTAGATTCGCCGGTACATCCGACCCGGGTCTTCTCCAAGGATGCAAGAGGTGTTACGCTGCCTGAATGGCTGACTCGGTCTACCTCTCCGACTGAACCCGGGATTCACCTGGGCAGGCGACGAACGCGCAGGTTGGGAGACCTGAGGCGGCGACCCTGACAGAAGCTGAGGTTATAGCAGCGAGGTGGGAGCCACCCATGGGTGCGCAAATACCTCATCCCCACTAGTTTGCTCTCACCCTCAAAATCCCTTTCTCTCTTCTCACTACTAAATTAAATGAAATGAATTGTGGCAAGAACAAAGTGTGTATTGGCGTAGATCTTTGTCGTATCATGACCTCCACGGATCATGGCTCGACAGTAATAATATGTTGCATTATGATTCAGTCAGTGATGTTCCAGTGCTGGACATCAGTGGCAGAACATCCACTGATTTATCGGAGCTTAATTTTCCACCCCACTGAAAACAAAGGATCACAATTTTATGTTTTGTCGTCAAAGTGACTTATTGGGAAAATGTTTTTTTTTTTTTTTTTGTTCTCGGATCTTTCTTTAGACGACATAACTACGATATTTTCAACGTCACAAATAATGCTGTTAATAAAATGCTTGGTCTGTTACAGCAAAATTAAGAAAAAACAGATTTATTTTTCCTCAGTCAGGTTGTGTCAAAATCAATTACAGGGACAATCCGAATCAAGCAAATTTCAAACCTCTAATTGAGAGATACATATTCTTCATTTTGATGAAATTGGGGTAAATTATCTTTAAATGCATCTCTTGTTATAACATTCCCCTCTTTGTTGTCGTTGTTAATGTTGTTGTTGTTGTTTTGTGCACGTCATTAATTTAACATCAATCATTGTTTCAGCATCAACCCAAAGAACACAACATTATTCATTGACTCTTGCATTGTTTAACTAATTGCTTTTTAAACACAACAGAGGCCATTTATGCAGAATGAAAAAAAAATGTGGGAAGAGTATATTTTAAAATACAGCAAAAACTGTTTTGATTGCTGTACAAAGTTTAAAAAGAATGTTGCAGCTCTGTTGACACAAACTTTTAATTCCGTACCTGTTTGTGGTGAGAAACAATGCCAGTGATTCTATACTAAAAAGCTGAACGTATCTAATAATTCATTAGAGCTTGTTGTTGGGGAAGCTGAGATATGGTAATGATCATTTTTCTTTCAGTTAAAAGCACCAAGCCAAAAATTATAGACACAATAGTCTCTGAATAACAACGTGTAGGAAAAAAAACATTTGGTCAAATGAGCAGCTTTAATGGCTACATACAGGTGAGAGTTGAACACAATAGGGCTGAAAACCTGTATTGTTTAATGTACGAGGCCTCTGTGCGTGTATTACCCAGCAGCTGGTGACTGTATTATACAACAGATTGTGACTGTATTACCAAGTAGCTTGTGGCAGTATTATACAACAGTTGATTACTGTATGATCCAGCGGCTGGACACGGAATCATAAAATGGTTGACGTCAGGTCAAGCAAATGACGTCAACTGGGCAGCATGATCAGAAAGTGAAGTTCCATAATCCAAAGTGGCAAAAAAACGTGCAAAACACCTTAAATTGCGATAAATTAAACCCAAATTTTATAAGATTGGAATTGAAACTGAAGACACGTATGGATAATCCCTTAATAACTATTATAACTAGGAGAGCTTAATAAATGACATGAAGTCTCTTTCGAGGGGAAAAAGACTGTCTTAACAAAACCTTACCTACTCTAGGTGTTTGAATGGTCCAAGGCTTGGCATGCAATTGTGACAAAGGTTTCTCTATGGCTCTGTTAATAAATAAACTGCACTTTATTAATAAATGTTAGATATAAGATATTTTTATTGCTATCTGCTAGAATGTGTTACTATAAAATTTATATCCGCGGTATCCTCATTCAGAAACACAATTGCATTATTATTATTATTATTATTGTAAATTCATAAGACCCTAAATCTGTAATGGTCATGATTCCGAGGAAATGGAGGGTGCCATGCAGATCAGTATTATTGGGGGTTATTTTTTACTTATTAATAGAGTTCGTATTTATCTTGAATAAAAATGTCTTGAAACTGGGTATACAAATTTGGGTGAGATAATTTATTTCAACTTGTGTTTATATCAGACCCAAACTTCACTGGGTGTGTTAGCAACGACCAGTCTTCCACACAGCACCCAGAGCTCTCATTCTTCATAAGGAATAACAGAATCTACCACCATCAGTACACACTGTAATGATGTTGGTAGAATTACCGACAATATGTTAGGTAAAAGGACACTAGTGCCGCTAATGCGACATTTTGTTGTGATAAGTAATGCCACAATAAATGTCCATTAGTCCACATCCATGTAAACACCAGTCACGCAACACACACACATCACACACACACACACACACACACACATACACACACATACACACACACACACACACACACACACACACACACACACACACAGGCCTAGTGTCTAATCGACATGTGCCTAGGACAAAATGGTAACTAACTAACACACACACACACACACACACACACACTCACGGAGGGCCTCAAATCAAAGCAACCCAACGGCAACCATAAATTTTAATATCACACACACACATCATTCCCCCTGTCCCCACCCCAGCAACCCAAAGCCCTTCATCACAACTACCCCACTCCATCACAAACCCCACCACACCAACCCACACTCCAACAACACAACACCCCCCCATGCAGCAACCCCCTACCCACCAAGATCCCCCCAGGGCCACAGTATTGGAAACGAGGTTGAAGGTTTGGTACACAAATGCGGATGGAATCACGAATAAGTATGAAGAGTGGAATGAAAGAATAGGTGAAACGTCCCCAGACATCATAGCCGTCACAGAAACTAAACTAAATGAGGCAATAACAGAAGCAATCTTCCCACAGGGATATCAGAGCCTGAGGAAAGATAGAAGGAGCAGGGGAGGAGGAGGGGTCGCACTGCTCGTAAGGAACCATTGGAGATTCAAGGAAATGGAAGGATTGGAAGTGTGTGGAGAAAGGGACTTTATAGTATGTACCATCCAGTCTGGGGAGCACAAGATAGTCATTGCAGTGATGTATAACCCACCACAGAACTGCAGGAGGCCAGGAGAGGAATATGACGAGAACAACAGAGCAATGGTGGACACTCTGGTGGAGGTGGCAAGAAAAGCGCACATGAGCAGAGCGAAGTTACTGGTCATGGGCGATTTCAACCACAGGGAGATCGACTGGGAGAACCAAGAACCACGTGGGGGTCCAGAAACTTGGAGAGCCAAGATGATGGACGTGGTAATGGAAAACCTGATGCACCAACATGTCAGGGACACGACCAGAGAGAGAGAGGAGAGGACGAACCAGCAAGGCTGGACCATATATTCACCCTGAGCAACTCAGATATCGAGGACATAACACACGAGAGCCCCCTGGGAGCCAGCGACCATATGGTGCTGAGCTTTGAGTACATTGTAGAGCTACAGGTGGAGAGGGAAAACGGTGCTGAAAGAGACAAACCAGACTTTAAAAGAGGGGACTACACGGGTATGAGGAATTTCCTGCAGGAGGTTCTGTGGGAAAGGGAAATGGAAGGACAGTCAGTAAATGAAATGATGGAATACGTAGCGGCAAAGTGCAAGGAGGCAGAGGAACGGTTTATATCCAAAGGAAAAAGATTAAATGGGAAGACCAGAAAGAGCCCCTGGTTTACCCAAAGGTGCAGGGAGGCGAAGGCTCAGAGTGTCAGAGAATGGAAAAGGTACAGAAGGCATAGAACCCAAGTAAACAAAGAGATTAGTCGAAGAGCTAGAAACGAGTATGCACAGGTACGGAGGGAGGCCCAGAAACAGTACGAAAATGACATAGCATCGAAAGTCAAGTCTGACCCGAAACTGATGTACAGTCACATCAGAAGGAAGACAACAGTCAAGGACCAGGTGATAAGGCTGAGGAGAGAGGATGGGGAACTCACAAGTAATGATCAAGAGGTATGTGAGGAGCTCAACTCGAGGTTTAAGGAAGTATTCACAGTGGAGGCAGGAAGGCAGCTGGGTAGACAGGACGGGGTGTGTCACCAACAAGGCATGTATCAAGTGCTAGAGGGCATACACACAACTGAGAAGGAGGTGAAGCAGTTACTCAGTGACCTTGATACCTTAAAGGCGATGGGTCCGGACAATATCTCCCCATGGGTCCTTCGGGAAGGAGCTGAGGTTCTGAGTGTGCCACTTACCATAATATTCAACACATCCCTTGAAACTGGGCAGCTACCTGAGGTATGGAAAAAGGCCAACGTAGTCCCCATCTTTAAAAAAATAGACAGAAAAGAGGCACTAAACTATAGACCAGTGTCACTTACGTGTATAGTGTGCAAAGTCTTAGAGGAAACCATCAGGAAAAGAATGGTGGAGCATCTGGAGCAGAACAGGATAATCAACGCCAGACAGCACGGATTCAGGGAAGGCAAATCATGTGTAACAAACCTCCTAGAGTTCTATGATAAAGTAACAGAGGTAAGGCAAGAGAGAGAAGGGTGGGTTGACTGCATTTTCCTGGACTGCAGGAAGGCCTTCGACACAGTTCCTCATATGAGATTAGTAAAGAAGTTGGAAGACCAAGCGTGTATAACAGGAAGGGCACTGGAATGGATCAGGGAATACCTCACAGAGAGGCAACAACGGGTCATGGTGCGTGATGTGGTATCACAGTGGGCGCCGGTGACGAGCGGTGTACCGCTGGGGTCAGTCCTAGGACCAGTGCTATTCTTGGTATATGTGAATGACATGACGGACGGGATAGACTCAGAAGTGTCTCTGTTCGCAGATGATGTGAAATTAATGAGGAGAATCACATCGGATGAAGACCAAGCAGGACTTCAAAGAGACCTGGACAAGCTTGACATCTGGTCTAGCAACTGGCTTCTCGAATTTAACCCCACCAAATGCAAATTCATGAGGATCGGAGAAGGGCAAAGAAGACCGCTGACAGAGTACAGGCTAGGTGGACAAAGGCTACAAACCTCATCAAAGGAGAAAGACCTTGGGGTGAGTATAACGCCAAGCACGTCTCCGGAAACACACATCAACCAGATAACCGCGGCAGCATATGGGCGACTGGCAAACCTAAGATTAGCGTTCCGTTACCTTAACAAGGAATCGTTCAAGACACTGTACACCGTGTACGTCAGACCCATACTAGAGTATGCAGCAGCAGTCTGGAACCCACACCTGGTCAAGCATGTCAAGAAATTAGAGAAAGTGCAAAGGTTTGCGACAAGGCTAGTTCCACAGCTCAGGGGAATGCCATATGATGAAAGGTAGAGGGAAATAGGACTAACAACACTGGAGGACAGAAGGGTTAGAGGAGACATGATAACGACATACAAAATACTGCAGGAAATCGACAAGGTAGATAGTGACAGGATGTTCCAGAGAGGGAACACAAAAACAAGAGGACACAACTGGAAGCTGAAGACTCAGATGAGTCAAAGGGATGTTAGGAAGCACTTCTTCAGCCATAGAGTAGTTAGGAAGTGTAATAGTCTAGCGAACGATATAGTGGAGGCGGGAACCATACATAGTTTTAAGACAAGGTATGATAAAGCTCATGGAGCAGGGAGAGCAGAGACCCAGTAGCGGACAGCGAAGAGGCGGGCCCAGGAGCTGAGTTTCGACCCCTGCAACCACAATTAGGTGAATTAGGTGAGTACACACACACACACACACACACACACACACAGACGCAATCTTTCTACCCAGATATCAGATCCTGAGGAAAGATAGAGGGAGCAGAGGGAAGGAGGAGTTGCACTGCTCATTAAAAACCAGTGGGGATTTGAGGAAATGGAATGAATGAGCGAAAGGGACTACATAATAGGAACAGATCAGTCTGGGGGCCCTAAGGTGGTAATTACAGTGATGTACAACTTGCCAAAGAACTGCAGGAGGCCAAGAGAAGAATAGGCGAGTACAATTAGATGAGTACACACACACACACACATATACATCAGGCCTAGTGTCTAATCGACATGTGCCTAGGACAAAATGGTAACTAACACACACACACACGGCCTGACGACACTAGAGGACAGGAGGGTTAGGGGAGACATGATAACGACATATAAAATACTGCGAGGAATAGATAAGGTGGACGGAGACAAGATGTTCCAGAGAGGGGACACAGAAACAAGGGCATAATGGAAGTTGAAGACTCATGAGTCAAAGGATGTTAGGAAGATTTCTTCAGTCATAGAGTTGTCAGGAAGTGGAATAGCTGGAAGCGACATAGTGGAGGCGGAACCATACATAGTTTTAAGACTAGGTTTGATAAAGCTCATGGAGCAGGGAGAGAGAGACCTAGTAGCACAGGAAGAGGCGGGCCCAGGAGCTAGATCGACCCCTGCAACCACAAATAGGTGAGTACACACACACACACACACACACACACACACACCACCTGAAGTCATTCTAGAGTTGCGACTCCTGGTATGGTGGCAGTACTCAGTCGTTGCTTAGAATGAATACGGCAAAGGGACATATAAACAAAACAGTTAATGGTTTATACACTTAATACGTAGATGCATCATAATTCAGGAGGCAGCCAAACACATCGTCACCTAAAATGGTCAGTCTCACACACACCCACACAAACATCACCCTTGAAACTAGATGTGACCTATTGCGGTCGCTCAAATATTTGTCAGCAACAGTTATACACCAAACTTGATTTACTTCACTTTAATACTGATCATCATAAATTTGAGCGCCCAACACTCGTCACCCTCGCTGGGCTCTGAGTCCCACAGAACTTCACCCTCCTGGACTCTGATTGACATCTTCACTCAGACTGGTTTGTCTGGCACGTTTTTACCCGACTGGTCTACTTCACTTGGACACCTTTACCCTCACTGTCCTCTGGCACACTCTTCACCCTCGCTGGTCTCTGATCTGGCACACTCTTCACCCTCGCTGGTCTCTGATCTGGCACACTCTTCACCCTCACTGGTCTCTGATCTGGCACGCTCTTCACCCTCGCTGGTCTCTGATCTGGCACATCTTCACCCTCGCTGGTCTCTGATCTGGCACACTCTTCACCCTCGCTGGTCTCTGATCTGGCACACACTTCACCCTCGCTGGTCTCTGATCTGGCACACACTTCACCCTCGCTGGTCTCTGATCTGGCACATTCTTCACCCTCGCTGGTCTCTGATCTGGCACACACTTCACCCTCGCTGGTCTCTGATCTGGCACACACTTCACCCTCGCTGGTCTCTGATCTGGCACACTCTTCACCCTCGCTGGTCTGATCTGGCACACTTCACCGCTGGTCCTGATCGCACACTTCACCCTCGCTGGTCTCTGATCTGGCACACACTTCACCCTCGCTGGTCTCTGATCAGGCATGTCACATCTTTAGCACATCCTACCCAGCAGCGCTCTATGACCCTAGTGGGTTTAGCGTGTAGTTATGATTGTAATAATAATAATAGTAAATATTAATATAAGCGAGGTTAAAAATACTGCTTAACAAATTGTTGTTAGTGGCAGACTGCATGTGAATTTTTGTGATTTATATTCATGTTACTTTGGAGAATTATATTATATAATTGCGGTGGACTCTGTTATATATAGAAGACTATGTAATCATCGTTGTGGGATATGGTACCTAGTTATTGTATATGTCAGAGGCTTATGTTTACATGTTTTTACCAGTAATTTTGTATTGGATTGGGTAGTTAGTGATTTCGATAATAATTATGTAAAATTATTATGCGTAAATTTTCAAAATATTAAAAAAAATCGGAAAAAAAAGTTGGTTATTATAATGATATGTAGAAGAAATAAGATTTTTGTAGTCGTTTTTACATGAAATGCGCATCCTGCACTCCTTAGAGAGAGAGAGAGAGAGAGAGAGAGAGAGAGAAACAGCTGAGCTGGAGGTTGCGTTCCTGGATAGTTAAATCTATTTTTGTCATATTTCTGATAACCGAACATAACTTTACTGATTTTGGGTGACCAGTGAGCCATGAGCATAATGTTTGTAGGTGGGTATATGCACAGTATAATAATGTAAGTGTCTATCAAACTATACCGTTTTTACATCTAGTGTTTGTTGTAACCATATTGTGTTTAGACTGGGGAATACTTGTAGCCTTATATCAGTGATTCCCAAAGTGGGCGGTATCAACCCCCTGTGGGTGGTGGAAATATCCAGGGGGATGGCACTGAAGAAAAAGAGGGCGGTAGGGGTGCCGCAAGGGGCATCAGAACCAAGGGAACGTTTGTTTTACAAAATTTGTGTGACAAAATCCAAGTCGTGAACACTTAAGCAACACAAATTCTTTACAAAGAATAAAATTAACATTGAGTTACACACGGAAGCATAGTTTTATTTTATTCTGTGGTCCGAAGTCGGAGATAAAGTCCGAAGGTTTGTTCGGACACGCCACGTGCCAGCCAGTTCGGACAGCAGACGCCGTGGGTACTGGTGGTGATTGGACTTTCACGTCTGCAATGGCCAAGGCTCTAGGTTTGTATGCACTGGAAGTTATCTTCAGTTTTGTAATGTACATTTTAAAGTACCATATAATAAAGATATGGTTAGGTAGTATTGATTTAGGGACGCCAAAGGGTGTTGAAGTGTTGCTGCGCTAAGGCTGTGATTTTTAGTTTAACATTCATGTATTTTGTTGTGATTGACATGTTTTTTTACAAAGAACATGTATTATTTGTTCCAGAATTTAATATGGCCACAGCACAGCAGACAAAAATGAAGTTTAGGCAATATAATATGGAATATCTGAAATATGGATTTGTATCTGCTCCAAATAACCAATGTGCCTACTGTGTGGAAAGTCTTTTCAAATGAAGCCTTGAAACTTTCCAGGCTTCTTGAACATTTGAAGAAAATACACTCTGATAAAGCAGACGAAAACTTACTATATTTTCAGTCACTTAGAGAAAACTTACAGAAACGATAAATTATTTTAAATAGGTTTCTTAGCACTTCACAATAATTCAGTGATGGTTTGCGTGGACCATACAATATCTCATTGCTATTTGCTAGATCTGGTAAGTCTCGTACAGTTGGGGAAGAGCTTATTCTGCCAGCAGTAATTGAAGTTCTGCGCACAGTTTTACACAAGCCATCTGAACGAATTATCAAAGTTATTCCTCATTGATAACTCTGTTCAAAGAAGAGTGGATAAAATGGCTGAAAATACTGAAGACATATTGTATAACATATATACCAGACGATGACCTTCAAGTGTACTGTGCACACTTGAATGAGCTGTATTGAGACATGTCTGACAAATTTCAGGACCTTTTTTTTTTGCTTAAAATACCAGACTGGGTGATCAGCCAGTTCCTAGATATCAGCAATGAGAACCAGGAGTGGTGGAAGAAGAACTGATTTCAATCCAAAATCACATTCCGCTGAGGCCAAAATTCAACAAAACATTTCTGAACACTACCCTGCACTGTGGAACAAAGTCAATATATACTTTATTGTCTTCCAAATATCATATTTAGTAGAGTGAGGTTTCAGTGCAGCCGTCAAGCTTCTTTCCAAGCAAAGAAACTGACTGGAAATTACTGAACACGGGGATCTAAGACTTCTTCTTAGTACCTTCAAGTCTGATGATGAGAGGCTGATGACCCTGTACCAGGTACATCCATTCAACTAAAATTGTGAAGCCAATGTAAATACAGATGAAATGTAAATCTACCCTTTCTTATTGTTGAATAAATTGGTTTACTATGTTTATTTTTTATTTGTAAAATAATTCATTTCGTTTATAGTGTTAGATTGGTTGTTGTTTTGAATTTCCAGTGCACCTAATACCAAGAAAGAGGTGTTTTCGTAAGAGTGTGTGTGGGATGGGGGTCGGGCGCTAACGATGTAGCCAGGGAGCTAAGGGGGTGTCAGCCTGAAACACTTTGCGAACCCTTGTCTCATATTGTTATGTGTACACTGTGGAATACTTGCAGACTCATATTGTTGTTTACACTGGGGAATACTTGCAGACTCATATTGTTGTTTACACTGGGGAATACTTGCAGACTCATATTGTTGTTTACACTGGGGAATACTTGCAACCTAATATTGTTGTGTTTACACTGTGGAATACTTGCAGCCTAATATTGTTGTTTACACTGGGGAATACTTGCATCCTAATATTGTTGTGTTTACACTGTGGAATACTTGCAGCCTAATATTGTTGTTTACACTGGGGAATACTTGCAGCCTAATATTGTTGTTTACACTGGGGAATATTTGTAGCCTCACATTGTTGTGTTTACATTGGGAAATATTTGCAGCTCCATATTGTTGTTTATACTGGGGAATACTTGCAGCTGTAGCTGGAGTATGGACAAGACGTTTAACGTTGTCTAATTATCATCCATAAGTGATGAGTGTGTGGTTGAGGTGGCGACCAGTGTATAGAAGATATTACTGGAAATGTAGACGTTTGTTAGGGAGACCAACTGTGTCCCTTTTGTTGATGGAAAAGGTAGTGGTGAGTTATTACAACCACCATCATCACCACCATCATCACCGCCACCATTACTACCATCATCATCACCACCACCACTGTCATCATCATCATCATCATCAACACTACCACCATCACCACCACCACCATCATCATCACCACCACCACCATCATCACCACCATCATCACCACCATCATCACCATCATCATCACCATCATCACCACCATCATCACCGTCATCATCACCATCATCACCCCCCATCATCACCACCACCATCATCACCACCACCATCATCACCACCACCATCATCACCACCACCATCATCACCACCACCATCATCACCACCACCATCACCACCACCATCATCACCACCACCATCATCACCACCACCATCACCACCACCGCCACCAACACCATCATCACTACCACCACAACCCCTATTAGCAGCAGCAGGAGTACCACCACCCTCACTCAACTCACCCAACCACCAGAAGCCGCAACATTACCACCAATAACAATACTTCAGCAATCACCACCTTCTCTCCAGTCACCACTCCCTTCATTACTATCTCCTTCGTCACTACTCAAACCTTCACCACCAATAACAACACTACCACCACCACCCACACCACCAACAACACTACCACCGTCACCAACACCAGTTTCACGATCCCTACCTTCGCCATCTCCACCATCAAAAGCTGCAACAGAAGCACCATCAATATCAGCAGCACCACCATCACCACCGGCGCCGCCGGCACTGCCACCGCCGCAGCTGCCATAACCACCACCGCAGCTGCCGCTGGCGTCATAATCTCTACCATCCAGTATAGAGAGATACTATGCCCTTACAATTCGGGGTTTGAAATATAAAAATTGAATCTTAAAGGTACGTGAGCCTCATATAAAGCATTAACCCATTTAATGAGAGCTCAAGAATGTCTTCTTCACTTCCCAAATACATTATTTTCGTAAATAACAGAACAGAATAACAGTTACCGATCATAAAAATCTCATTCCCACACCAAGGATATCCAATCCAAGGAAGAGTAAGCCACTCTTATTAGTAAAAGTGAGCCGTGGTCGGTGCTACACAAGAAAATCCTAAGGGTCGGCCAAATTGAAGCCGAGATCGGCCAAGCAGGTTATCCCAGAGGGCGGTCAGCGATGCATGGTGAATACACGTTGGGAGGTTGAGAGGCTTGCTGGGAGGCCCTACCCTGCTGACACAGCCTCCAGATTCAACAGAACGGAAAGTGAGGCTCGTTTGGACGTGAATCTCAACGTGGATGGGATTGTTCTAAATCTTGACCCGGAGGAATACCTTAGTTTGGCGGTGAGGTAATTGTAGTATTCACTGGAAGGCGCTGAAAACGTATGGGTTATATAGCGTCAGGGAAACGGATGGTGATGAGGTTCATTTCCAAGAAGTGGAGAGGTTCATTTCGAAGAAGTGGAGCTCAAATTCTTCCTCTCGAGTTTTTATTAATTTTTTTTTGATCATTATTAAAATAAAAAAAAATTCTATCACGACGTTTATTGTATATCCGATTCGTTTTGCCTAGAGGGTGGTTTAAATCTTCCCATGAAGAAAAAACAATGGTAATCGCCACTTAATTGTGAATGCAAGGACGTTGTAATATTCTAATTGTTAGCTCGTCTTACTCTCCATTCTTAACCTTAGCATAAAATATTTTTTTTTTTTTCATACAGTTTTATAGAAAATATTTCTCACCTATTACCTCTCCTTGTTATTTTCCTTACAATTGTACAACGTGTCAATCTCCATCAAAGTTTCATTTAAACTTCTGCACAAACCTTTTTTTTGGGTTTAACAAAAATATTTTTTTAAGGTAAAAATTTATAGTAGCCATATGATATTTTAATAGTAGTAGCAAAGGTTAGGATGAGAAATAGCAGATGTCAGTAACAGTAACTAGTCTTAGTCACTGCCTGGTCCAGAAACATGTACCTAGCAACTATTAGCCACCGCTTGGACAAGGAGCATGTATATAGCAAGTATTAGCCACAGACAGGTTGCGAAGTATGCACCCTGCAACTGTTAGCAACTCTCTGGTCCTGAAGGATGTTCCTAGCAATTATTAGCCACTGCTTGGACTAGGAGCATTTTCCTAGCAACTATTAACTACTGCCTGCTCCAGAAACATGTATCTAACAACTATTAACCACTCCCTGGTCCAGTAGCATGTTCCTAGTAACTATTAGCCACTGCCTGATCCAAGAGCATGATCCTGCCAACTATTAGCCACCGCCTTAGCCAGGAGCATGTACCTAGCAACTATAAGCCAAAGTGCTCTGCTTCAAAGCTCAAACGAACATTGCAGTGGCGCTGGTCCAATACGCCCCAAGAAATGTGACCAATTTAATACTTTTATCTGCATATTGCTCGCTCCCAACTCTTCTATCTGAAAAAATCTTTGAATCTATATGTAATGAAAAGTTGAATGGTGTAATCTTCTTTGAGTACTTTTACGGGTTCTTTAAGCTCATTTCCGTTCACTGTTGCTCCCGTCTTGTCGACTTTTCCCACATCTTTTCTTTATATATTGATACTTTATTATTTGTTTCTACTCTGTGAACTCAATTTTGGTTTTATATTAGATGTATTATTGTTCCTTAAGTCGTCTTACGTAATGTTTCACAACTGCTGTGGTGTTTCACAACTGCTGTGGTGTTTCACAACTGCTGTGGTGTTTCACAACTGATGTGGTGTTTCACAACTGCTGTGGTGTTTCACAACTGCAGTGGTGTTTCACAACTGCAGTGGTGTTTCACAACTGCAGTGGTGTTTCACAACTGCAGTGGTGTTTCACAACTGCAGTGGTGTTACACAACTGCTGTGGTGTTTCACAAGTGTTGTGGTGTTTCACAACTGCAGTGGTGTTTCACAACTGTTGTGGTGTTTCACACGTATTGTGGTGTTTCACAAGTATTGTGGTGTTTCACAAGTATTGTGGTGTTTCACAACTGGGGTGTTTCACAACTGCTGTGGTGTTTCACAACTGCTGTGGTGTTTCACAACTGCTGGGGTGTTCCACAACTGATGTAATGTTCCACAACTAATGTAGTGTTCCACAACTGATGTAGTGTTCCACAACTGATGTAGTGTTCCACAACTGATGTAGTGTTCCACAACTGATGTAGTGTTCCACAACTGATGTAGTGTTCCACAACTGATATAGTGTTCCACAACTGATGTAGTGTTCCACAACTGATGTAGTGTTCCACAACTGATGTAGTGTTCCATAATAAATGGGTTCTACAGCAGCTATGGTGTTCTGCGACAGCTGCGGCATTCCACATCAGTTGCAATGTTTTCATAACAGCTGCAACATTTTGCACACAACTGCAGTGTTCTGCACAGCTGCAGTGTTCTGCACAGCTGCAGTGTTCTACACAGCTGCAGTGTTCTGCACAGCTGCATTGTTCGAAAACGGCTGAAGTGTTTTTGGGGTGTGTTGAATACATTACACTTCATTCGATGTTCATCCCACAATTGTTTCTTCTATTTCGTTAGGTAAAAGGACACAAGTGCAATTAATGCGACACTTTTTTGTGACAACGTTTCGCTCTCCAGAAGCTTTGTCATGCTGTAACTTTGTCACAATAAAATGTTGCATTAGCAGAACACGTGTTCTTTTACCTAACATATTGTCGGTAATTCTGCCAACATTATTACAATTCTTCTACTGTCAAGTAGGTCTTAATGTGGTTGACTGCATAGCTTGGATTTTTGTCCACATGAGAGATTTTCCTAGGATAAACGGCAAGTTTTATGGCTGGGGTAATTTTCTGTTTCTCAGCTTGTTCTTCTACCATTGGGAGAGTTAGCTTGCAACACCCATAGGAGACTGAATCAAGTGGATCTCCTGGATCACCCTTCCTATTGACCCGATAGGGTCAATAAACATTGACCCGATAGGGTCAATAGGAAGGGTGGTGTAGTGGCGATGTTTATCATTACACAAAATGTAAAAGTGGAAGCGACGAACATTGAATCTATTTGGCTTCAGTTCCTCCAAGGATATGAAAATCTGATCTTTGGTGTGAATTTCAGGTCTCCAAATCCTGATAGGGAACACGGTATATTTTTATGAAACGAAATTACTATGGCATCTAGATACGAAAATGTCGTGTTAATGGGAGATTTTAACTTCAGCCAAATTGATTGGAGGAATTTAACAGGAAATCTTGAGCATAGTAACTTGCTTGATAGCATCTAGGATTGATTTTCAAAACAGTTTGAGAGAACTAACTAAAGAAAATAATCTTGACTTGGCTCTTGAAAAAAGCACTAATTAATAATCTTGAGGGTAATGTTAAGCTGGGGAAAAGCCATCACAGACCACTGTTTCAATATATCAAGAAACTAGCTTAATAATTACAATCAACTTAAGGTATCTGATTTTCGTGTAACCGATTTTATGGGGCTGAGGAATTATCTAAGTAGTCAGCTGGTGTCACCTGGCGGCAGGTGGGTGGAAATGATTGTCAATAGAACATTTTTCAACACATAGTTCAAGCTGCTCATGCAACATGTTTTCCAAAAAGGAATGTCAGATTAAACACAAATGAACCTAAATGAATCAACAATAGATTTACGCTTAAGTAATCAATATATTGAATTAAAGAGGAAAATAAAAGGAATAAGAAAAACCAAGAGAGATTGTACAATTAAAATCTCAAGGAGACGAGGGCCAATCCGAAAGGTTTCTTTGGGTTCAATTTACCCTCAATGACAAAGAATTGTGTGAAGTCTTCAACATTTATTTCCTCTCACGTTTTATGCAGGATGATACTAGCGAAATTCCAGGAATCAAAAGTTTTATAGGTCAGGACGAAAATGAGTTAAGCACGATCAAAGTCACTAGTGATATGGTTCTCAGACAAATAGACAGATTAAAACTAAACAAATTACCGGGCCTTGGTGAACTACAATTAAAGGTTATAAAGGAGTGTAAGGATATATATATATATTATAATATATAAATTATTTAATTTAAATAAATAATTCATGTTAATCGCTAAACCTATTTGGGTTATTCAGCGCAATACTTTGTGGAGGTTTGATCCTCCGTCTGCTGGGCGCGAGACAGACACGCTCTCTATTTGTACTCACCTATCCTGGAGTGTAAGGAGAACTTAGTAGACTATTAGTTAGACTTTTCAACATATCACTACAAACTGGCATAGTACCAGATGAGTGGAAAATGGCAAATGTGATATATCTATACAAAGCAGGCGACAGCTCGTTAACTTCGAATTTTACACCGATTAATTTAACCTGCACTGTGGGAAAATTGTTGGAATCAGTAAGTGTCAAGGTTATAAGGTCTTTGATACTTTTAAACCGGAGATTGTTGAGGACAGTAGAGAGACAGAAAGTTAAAAAAATTCCTGGAACTAGGCGTGGTTGACAGGGAGTTTTCATAAATGGGGAGAAAACAGTGAGGACACGTCGGATTAATTCTGATAGGGCCACTTGAGCCATACAGGAAGATCTGAATAGGTTGATGTAGTG
This sequence comes from Cherax destructor, assembly GCA_009830355.1. Classification (NCBI taxonomy): domain Eukaryota; kingdom Metazoa; phylum Arthropoda; class Malacostraca; order Decapoda; family Parastacidae; genus Cherax; species Cherax destructor. The sequence continues at coordinate 11,809 of WNWK01005245.1, read as the reverse complement.
GATGGAAAAGTGGCAGATGAGGTTTAATATTGACAAATGTAAGGTTCTTCGCCTGGGAAAGAGAATAACCATGGTACTTATGAAATGAAGATTGTAGATCTCAATGCGGCTGATAATAGAAATTAGGAGTTCTGGTTAGTAGCAATCTTAAGACAAGACAACAGAGCATAAGTTAAATAAATATAAACATGTGCAACATCTTGGTATATTTAATTTGTAGACGTTTCGCCATCGTTAGGTTCAGATTGATTTTTGTGAAATTACTGCATACACAAATTTTCGCTTGCCTTACTAGGCAAGAAGAGCGTTGCTATTTAAGCCAAAATCGCAAGTTTTACCTATTCGGCACGACAAACATATAGATAAAATTATAGAACATGCTGCGACTGGCCAGGATTTAAACCCGAGTGGTCTAGGCAGCTTCCTGGAAATCTTAACTCTCGACGCAGTGACTTAAATAGAGTGATGTCTGATGTTAATGAAGTGTTCACTAGGGTTTCAGTAAGAAACTTGCTGATCTATTTAGAGGATCATTACCTTTGCTAAGCTGTATATATCGAATTTCATGTTCTGCTTATATAAACATAAACAAAGATATTAAGGTGGAAAATCTTATTTTGTCTGCATTGAGTGATATAGAGTTTTTTAAAGCGCTATGTAAAACTTAGCTTACGGGTGACTAGAGTATACCACTGAATACAGGGGAAGGTAACTGAAATGCTTTTCGACTCCTGTGGATCTTCGTCAAAAGCTTTTATGAAGAAGTGTTAGGAATGTGTTCGTTTGGGAATGAGCAGCGCAATTTTGGGAAAACTTGGCACTCACGAAGGAAGGGCAATTCCAGTGTGCCTTGTTCGTTGAAACAATTAATTCGTTGATAGAATATGCACTAAAAATAATTTATACAACATCATTGGATGTTAAGAATGACAATCTACTGGAATTGATGTTCCAGCTTGAATAGTCTGAATACCTTCCATTCCACGGGTTTTAGAGCTCATCCATTAATGTAATAATGGTATTCTTGATTTTAATATAAAGAACATGTTGCTCTCTTGAATATCCAAAGAGGCTAAAAGCACTATTGTTACCTGAACCCGCGTTTGTGAGGACATTTATCTCGAAGAGAAACATAAAGCGATTATCATTCTGATATTAATAAATGCATGACGCAAATGAACTGAATGGAAATCGTGCACAATGCCTTGCCAATAACTGTAATTAATACAAACATACATAACAAAAAAGAGCTAAATGAATGTTAGCAATACCAGCCACTGCTTCTGTGCAACATTTAATTAATACATTAGAAAAAAAAGAAAACCAATGGCCTCTGTACTTGCAAGAATATTTAATTTATCAATGGACATAATTTCATATCGACCAGCTAGCAAGATAAGACTAATGACGTAATTTGCTAGAAAGCTGGAAAATATTTACAATAAAATGTAGAAGAGAAAGAGTATGAATGATCGATACTCAACAGAGAGGTGATATATCCATTACAGTTCAGTCAGAACGATTTGGAAGGAGGAAGGGTGGGAGAGGGTGGGAAGGGAGAGATAGAAAAGCTTTATGTTGGAGAAGGGTTCTCTTTCAATGGAATTATAGCCACCCTTTCAAGAATCGAACTTGATATCTCGTATTCCCAAGCGTTGTAAGACCTCTACTGATTAAGAACTTCCTCAAGAATATAATGTAATGTCTGTCCTCAACATTACACTGGAACAATCATTGTTTTTTCTCATCAGTGAATTAAAGATCTCTAGTTGACTTGTTACCCTGAACTTAATTACTAAGATAATTCTTAGGTTATACAGCGCTGTATAACCTATGTGGATTTAGCGCTTAGTTATGATTATAATAATATTTCGGCGTTGTATATAATTAGAATTGAATAATTCACTGGACACAAAGACCATAGTGCTGAGGACCTACATTGAAGTTTAGGGCCCTTAAAAAAACCTTCAATGAGCGCAAAATGAGAGAAGAATGTTTTTAAATCAGAACCCCCCTCCCCCCAAAAAAAAGTCCTAATTTTGTAAAAAGTTGTATATTTTACCAATACATTGGAGACAAGTAAAATAGAGATATTTAGAAATATCTTGCTGGTCAAAGTCTATGAGTGTCACAGACTTTAAAAATTTTAGTACTCTCAATAAGTGTCCGGGGCCCAAGACTGCTCAGTAACCTCCCATCATACAGATACCCGATGAGCCGTTCGTAAGTTGGAGTCCATGTTATACTAAATGCTTCAAAATATACTTGAAACTGGAGCTATATTAACATTTGGAAGTTATCCGAGAGATTTCATGATGCTGGGAATGGGTTCAACAACTCTGGTCATAGAGTACATAAACATGGCAATTGTTTAAAGAATTTTATTCCCGACACCGTTAATGAGTGCTGAAAATTTTAAGGCGATTGGATGGCGCATTTTCGACTTATGAGCGAAATAAAAAAAAGAGTTGAAAGAAAAAGAAAAGCATTCAAACACTTCTGAAAAAATCAGTTTTTAGAAGAATGTAAGAAAAACTATAAAAGTAAGAGAGTGTGACCTCGACCTGGGAAGCATCAGAACTCCGACCGTTGATCTCATGGTGTCGCTGTTCCCATCTTCGTTGGGTTCCGCCCTTAATATATTCTATAGATTGTTATAACATTTGTACTGAAGTATATCAGCTCTTATAGATGAGAACTCACACATATCCTGAAATCTGAGAACACTTGTATCAGACATTGTCATCTGTTGATGTCAGAAAACTGTTTGTGGTCAACATACAACGTTTGTTAGATTATGCGAAGCAGCGATTGCCAGAATCAAGCTATGACCATCATCAGGGAACATAACATAACCTAAAATCTGCGTTTTATGTCTATATTAACATCTTCCTCGTCCTTGTGTCATCACCTTTATTCTGCTTTCATCTCCCTCACCCTGCTCTCTTCTCACTGACCCAGATTTTTCAGTCTTCACTATCTATTGTGTGCGTGTGTGTGTATTCACCGAATTATGTTTGTAGGGGTTGAAACCTAGCACTTTTTCCTCTCCTCTATTCAACCATCATGGGACTCTTCCATCTTGGAACTTCCCTCTGCCTGAGAATCCACCTGTGTTCTCCGAGATATTCGCCCTTTCACACTTTTCCAAGGTACGCTCCTCCTTCTGCTTACCTTTCGGATCATGTTTCCAGGTCTCCATCCGCTTAAATTTTTTTGGTGTTTTCCCTAGTTGCGATTCTCCATTAGTCCTTCCGTATCCCCAGGACCTACATTTTGTTGCTTCCCCAGTGACCTTCCTGAGTGGAAACTTGGTCTTGTCTAGCTGGTTTAGTCTTGTGTGGTCATAGTCTAGAGTGGTCATAGTCAGGAGTGCCATAGTCAAGTTAAGAGGATATAGTCAGAAGTGTTCATAGTCTAGAGTGGTCACAGTCAGGAGTGGTGATAGTCAGGTTAGGAGGTTATAGTCAGAAGTGGTCATAGTGAGGTGGGTTTGTGTGTGTGTGCATGTGTTTCGTGTCTACAGGAGTCAATCTGTGTCCCATCAAATGAACTTCCTCACTTCCATAGGTGTGGTCATAGAGAGGTGAGTTCATAGATGAGGTCATAGTGAGATGTGGTCAGAGGTGAGGTCACAGTCAGGTGTTGCCATAGTGAGATGTGTGTATGTGTGTGTTTTTGGTGCTTTCCCTAGTTCCGTTTCTCCAGAAGTCCATCTGTGTCCCCATCTGATGAACTCCCTTCCTCACTTCCCCAGGTGTGGTCATAGTCAGGTGAGGTCATAGTCAGGTGAGGTCATAGTCAGGTGAGGTCATAGTCAGGTGAGGTCATACTCAGGTGAAGTCATAATTGGGTGGGGTCATAGTTAGTTGAGGTCATAGGTGAGATCATGTTTGTGCTTGTGTGTGAGCGCGCGTGTGTTTGCTTCCCCTAGTTCCGTGCCTCCAGAAGACCATCTGTGGGCCCTCAGATGAACTCCCTTCCTCACTTCCCCAGGTTCAGCGGTTGTTGGCCCCTCCCCAGTGACCTTGCTGGGTGGAAACTTGGTCTTGTCTAGCTGGTCTACTGCCGAGACTGTCCAGGTGGGTGGAATTACAGGAGGGGACACACAGAAAACTGCGTCCTGTAATTACACCCACCAAGACAGCCGCGAACAGTAGACCAGCTAGACGAGACTAAGCTGCCACCCAACTCGATTACCAAGGTGAGGTTACTCAGTGAAAATCTGGGACTTCTATTTATGTTTCATATGTTCAAAATTATTTTGTGTGTGTGCACCTCTAAACACACACACACACAGCCAGGAGCTGTGAATCGACCCCTGCAACCACAACTAGGTGAGTACACACACACCTGGTGGACCTTGTTAAACATAAAAAGGAGGAACACTGCAGCAGGCCTGTTGGCCCATACTAGGCAGGTCCTTCACAATCCGTCCCACTAACAGAATATTTGCTCAACCCAATTTTCAATGCTACTGCAGTTTTATTTATTACTATGTTACTCTACTGTTCTAGTACATTTCTGCATCGTACTAGAAATGGGTATTAACAAAGGGGATATAAATAAGGTCTTGAGGATATCTCTCCAAGAGAGAACCGCAATAATGGATTCAAATTAGATAAGTTTAGATTTAGAAAGGATATAGGAAAGTATTGGTTTGGAAATAGGGTAGTTGATGAGTGGAACAGTCTGCCAAGTTGGGTTATTGAAGCAAGGACCTTGGGTATTTTCAAATTTAGGTTGGATAAATTCATCAGTGAGAGGGGTTGGATTTGAGTGGGACTTGCACATGAGTAAATAGAATTATCAAAGCTTATTTCTTGGGTAGCATTGGAAATTGGGATGAGCAAAATATTCTGTTAGTGGGATGGATTGTGAAGGACGTGCCTAGTATGGGCCAACAGGCCTGCTGCAGTGTTCCTCCTTTCTTATGTTCTTATGTACTTCTATGTTGTTGTAGAGTTCTATGTTAATGAACTGTTCTTAAATATTGTTATACAGGTCTTGTATGTTACTGTTCCTGTTCTTACTTATTACGTTACCTCTCTTTCATGTTAAAGTACATTTCTTGTATGTTGATGTCTGCTTTTTTATGTTGCTGTACTTACCTACAACATCTTCCACAACAGTGTCTCCTACAGCGTTCATGTCTCACAAAACAATTATGTCGACTCAAAATTCCCGCAAGTTTCACTTAACATTTCCCGTCTTTTCGCTGGTCGCTTCTTGGTCCAATCTCTCTCACCTAATTGTACTCGCTTGTTTGTGTGTGTGTTTGTTTGTGTGTGTATGTGCGAGTGTGTGTTTGCGTATACTCATGTGCATGTGAGAGGGTTTTATACATGCATATATAATAATGATATTCATCATCACCTATGGTGTAGAAAGTGAGTGAACACTCAAATATTATTTTTAGTTCTAAACTAGAATATAGCAGCTCAAAATCAGGACTTAGACTATAAAAATAGAAGAAATCTTCAACTTCTTCACTCCTTTTTGGGCTTCTGAATAACAGAACGTAATGTCCTTTTCGTCTTGGATTAAAAGTAAACAAACTTTTTCAATTGAGAGAGAAAAGTAAGCAAACTTCAAGTAATCTCCAGAACACACACACACACACACTCTTTCTCTCTCAAAGCTGATGACTCCTGGAATAATATACAGAAAATATTAAAAGTGCATTTTCATGCTATTATACTCACTCTCACATGCTATTATACCACACACTTTTATTTTCACTCTCACGTACTCTTATTCACACACTCTTCTATACTCATTCTCACTCGCTGTGACAGTGAGTACAGAGCCTTTTAGTGTGTGCATATCTCTGTCAGTATGGTAACCTATTTCTTCCCACCAAGAAATCTCCAAAACAAACGTTTCTCAGCTTCCTGTTTTGTTGTAATTCTTAGTTTTCGATTTTTTGGGACATATTTTCCGTCGTTGTCGATTTTTTGGGACATCTTTTTCCGTCGTTGTCGATTTTTTGGGACATCTTTTTCCGTCGTTGTCGATTTTTTTGGACATCTTTTTCGAAAGTTTGAAGCTCCGGTACTGAGGGTTTTGGAAGTTATCCGAGACATTTCAGGATGCTGGGGATGGGATCGACAACTCTGGTCATAGTGATGAGTGTTGAAAATACGAACACGATTGAATGACGCATTTACGACTTATGAGAGAAATAAAATAAAGTTGAAGGGAAAATAAAAACATGCAGACAGCCTAAAACACTTCTGGGAAAAAAAATCAGTTTTAAAAGAGTGTAAGGGAAACTATGAAAGTAAGAGAGTGGGGCCTCGACCTGGGAAGCATCAGAACTCCGACTGTTGATCTCATGGTGTTGCTGTTCCCATCGTCTCCATCTATTTTTCACTATCTTCGTTGGGTTGCCCCTTATTTTCTTCGGTAGATTATTAAGAACTTTTTGTTGAAATACATGAGCTCTTACAGATAAAAACTCACAAATACACTGAGATAGGAGAGAACTGGTAACAGACTTTGTCATCTGTTTGTCAGAAAACTTTGTGTATGACCAACATACAACGTCTGTTAGATTATGCGAAGCAGTGTTCTGTACTTTTCTTCTGTTCTTATGTATCACTATTCTGTTATTGTTACTCTTTCTCCTGTGTTATTCTGTTCTTGTATTGTTTTATAAGTTACTGCGCTGTTCTTCCGTGTTACTGTATCATTTTTTGAGTGTTATTGTACCGTTCTTGTATGTTGGTATGTTCATTTATGTTGTTGTAATGTTCATGTATGTTTTTCTACTCCACCTTCCACAGCAGTGACTTTCCTCAGAACACATAAAAATAACATTGACTTGAGAAAAGTGACTTTGTCAGCTGATCTTGCAACCTGACAAGTCAACCACATTGTTGATCCTGCAACCTGACAAGTCAACCACATTGTTGATCTTGCAACCTGACAAGTCAACCACATTGTTGATCTTGCAACCTGCCAAGTCAACCACATTGTTGATCCTGCAACCTGACAAGTCAACCACATTGTTGATCCTGCAACCTGACAAGTCAACCACATTGTTGATCCTGCAACCTGACAAGTCAACCACATTGTTGATATATCCGATACAGTTGTTTTATACAATTATTTATTGCTATACTGTTAAATTATGTTGTTTGTTCTTCATTTCTTACATTTGGTTTTTTCCATCACTGTCAATTACAATTCTGACTAACACTGTTTACCATGAAAATCAACAAACTGTCAATCAGTTGCTAAGACAGTTTTAAAAGTTTCCTTCGAAAGTTGACATATTACTTTCCTAAAGGGCTGGAGTCACTTTAGTTGTAGTAGCTGTTACCATCAGTGAACGTAACATAACCAAAAATCTCGTCCTTGACTCTATCCTCATCTCCCTCACCCTTCTGTCATCTCCCTCACCTTGCTGTCATCTCCCTCACCTTGCTGTCATCTCCCTAACCCTGCTGTCATTTCTCTCACCCATTTTAACTACTCTGTTATCCTGTTATCTCCTTCATCCTGCTCTCAGTGCTCACTATTGTTTGTGTGCTCACTAGGATATCGAACCAAGTAAGAACCAGAAATGGAAAAATAAACACATAAGCAGTATAATGTGATCCTTTATTGACAACGTTTCGCCCACGCAGTGGGCTTTATCGAGTCACATACAGATCTACCTGGAAAATGAGCAACATGGAGATATATATAGGGTACAGTCAGGTGGAGAATGCTGGGTCAGGTGGAGAAAGCTGCATGTGAGTCTTAAAAGTAGTGTGATAGTTAAAAACATAGTGTGACTTAAAGGACCTGCAGTGTACCATTCTTGAGTTCTAGGTGGGATAGCGTTGAAGAAGTTTCTTGGCAATAGGTTCAGCTATGTTGTAGAAGCCGTTGTTCTGTTGAAGGTTGGATATAGATGAGTGATGATTCTAGGATTCTTCGGTTTGCTGTTGTCTTCTCTGGCGATGAGTCTTGCTCATTTTCCGTAGATCTGTATGTGACTCGATAAACACTGCTGGGCGAAGTTGTCAATAAAGGATCACATTATACTGCTTATGTGTTTATTTTCCATTGTGTGGTATTTTATACCATTTATTTCCAAGAACCAGAAATAACGGATTTAAATTGGATATATTTATATTTAGAAAGGACAAAGGCAAGTACTGGTTTTAGAACAGAGTTGTAGATGCGTGGAAAAATTTTCCGAGTAGGGTGATAGAGGCTAGGACCTTGGGTGGCTTTAAAAAGAGATTGGACAAATATATGAATGGGAGGGGCTGGGTTTGATTTGTGTCGTGAGTACGGGAGTAAATTCTTAGGTAGTGGTGGTTTTGATAAGGACCTGCCAGTAGGCCTTCTGAAGTGTTTCTCCATTCTTATGTTCTTATGAGTGAGAGGGGTTGGATTTGAGTGGGACTGCACTTGAGTTAATAGAATCATCAAGCTTATTTCTTGGGTAGAATTGAAAATTAGGTTGGGCAATTATTCTGTTAGTGGGATGGATTGTGAAGGACCTGCCTAGTATGGGCCAACAGGCCTGCTGCAGTGTTCCTCCTTTCTTATGTTCTTATTGTTTGGATTTGAGTGGGAATTGCACATGAGTAAATAAAATTATCAAAGCTTATTTCTTGGGTAGCATTGAAAATTAGGTTGAACAAATATTCTGTTAGTGGGATGGAATGTGAAGGACCTGCCTAGTATGGGCCAACAGGCCTGCTGCAGTGTTCCTCCTTTCTTTTGTTCTTATGTTCTTATGTGTGTATTTTCACCAAATTATGTCTAGATATTTGTACTTTCACACTTTTCCAATCAAGTTTCCAGGACTCCATCCGTTCGCTCCTGGATTTCAACCCTTAAACACTCCCCACTTTCATTGTTTTTGGTGTTTTGCCTAGTTACGTTTCTCTATTAGTCCGTTTGTGTCTCCTCAGATAAACTCTCTGAATCACTTCCCCAAATCCTGTATTTTCTTGCTTCCCCAAAGATAGCAGTTTTCGGGCCCCTTCCAGTGACCTTACTGGGTGGAAACTTGGTCTTGTCTAGCTTGTCTAGTCAGGTGTGGTCTCAGTCAGGAGTTGTCACAGTCAGGAGTGGCCATAGTCAGATGTGGCCATAGTCAGTTGTGGTCATAGAAGTGGTCACAGTCAGGTGTGGCCATAGTCAGGAGTGGTTATAATCAGAAGTGGGTTATAATCAGGTGGGTTTATGTGTGAGTGTTCCGTGTCTCCAGAAGTTTATCTGTGTCCCCTCAGATGAACTCCCTTCCCCACTTCCCCAGGTGAAGTAATAGTGAGGTTTGGTCAGAGTTAGATGTGGTCATAGTGAGGTATAATCATAGTCATATGAGGTCATTGTCAAGTGAGGTCATAGTCAGATGAGGTCATAGTCAGATGAGGTCACAGGTGTGGTCAGAGTTAGATGTGGTCATAGACAGGTGAGATCATAGGTGTGTGAGAGTGTCTGCGCGTGTATTTTCTTCCCCTAGTTCCGTGTCTACAGAAGTCCATCTGTGTCCCCTCAGATGAATTCCCTTCCTCACTTCCCCAGGTGTGGTCATTGTTAGGTGAAATCATAGTTAGATGAGGACATAGGTGAGGTCATAGGTGTGGTCATAGTTAGGTGTGGTCATAGTTAGGTGAGGTCATATTTAGGTTAGGCCATATTCAAGTGAGCGTGTGTTTTGATACTTTCCCTAGTTACGTGTCTCCAGAAGTCCATCTTCCTCACTTCCCCAGGTGTGGCCATAGTTAGGTGTGGTCATTGTTAGGTGAGGTCCTAGTAGGATTATTGAAGCTAGGACCTTGGGTAGTTTCAAATTTAGGTTGGATAAATTCATGAGTGAGAGGGGTTGGATTTGAGTGGGACTCGCGCATGAGTGGGTAGAATTGTCAAAGCTTATTTCTTGGGTAGCATTGAAAATTGGGTTGAGCAAATATTCTGTTAGTGGGACGGATTGTGAAGGACCTGCCTAGTATGGGCCAACAGGCCTGCTGCAGTGTTCCTCCTCTCTTATGTTCTTATGTTCTTAGGTGAGGTCATAGGTGTGCGTTTTGATTATTTCCCTAGATCCGTGTCTCCAGAAGTCCATCTTTGTCCCCTCAGATGAATTCCCTTCCCCACTTCCCCAGGTGTGGCCATAGTTAGGTGAAATCATAGTCAGGTGTTGTCATAATTAGATGTGGTCATAGTCAGGTGTGGTCAGAGTTATGTATGTGTGTGTGTGAGCGCGCGTGTGTTTGCTACCCCTTGTTCCGTGCCTCCAGAAGTCCATCTGTGGGCCCTCAGATGAACTTCCTTCTTCACTTCCCCAGGTTCAGCGGTTGTGGCCCCTCCCCAGTGACCTTGCTGGGTGGTAACTTGGTCTTGTCTAACTGGTCTACTGCCGAGACTGTCCAGGTGGGTGGAATTACAGGAGGGGGGACACAGAAAACTGCGTCCTGTAATTACACCCACCAAGACAGCCGCGAACAGTAGGCCAGCTAGACGAGACTAAGTTGCCACCCAACTCGGCCACCAAAGTGAGGTTACTCAGTGAAAATCTGGGACTTCTATTTATACTGTTGTTGCATATTAGAACATAAGAACATAAGAATGGAGGAACACTGCAGAAGGCCTACTGGCCCATACAAGGCAGGTCCTTATCAAAACCACCACTACCTAAGAATTTATTCCCGTACCGACACAAATCAAACCCGCCCCTCCCACTCATATTTGTCCAATCTCTTTTAAAACACCCAAGGTCCTAGCCTCTATCACAGTACTGGAAGATTGTTCCACGCATCTACAACTCTGTTCAAAACCAGTACTTGCCTATGTCCTTTCTAAATCTAAATTTATCCAATTTAAATCCGTTATTTCTGGTTCTTACTTGGTTCGATATCCTCAAGTATTTTATTAATATCTCCTTTGTATAATCCCATCATCCACTTGTACACCTCGATGATATCTCCCCTCATTCTACGTCTCTCAGAGAATGGAGATTCAACGCTCTAAGTCTATCTTCTAAGGGAGATTTTCTTATACTGTAAATCATTTAGCTTTTTGTATGTTCTCAATGAATCTTATTCCATCCTGTAGTAAGGAGACCAAAACTGAAACTGCATAATCCAATGAGGTCTCACTAAGTGATGTATAGAGCTGTAAAATAACTTTTGGACTTCTGTTGCTTATACTTCTTGAAATAAATCCTAGTAATCTGTTAGCCTTATTGCGACACTTAGGCACTGTTGTCTTGGCTTTAGATTTCTGCTTACCATGACTCCCAAGTCTTTTCACATTCTGTATGATCAAGCTCAACTTCACCTAGTTTATAAATTCGGGATATTTTCATTACCAACGACAAGCACCTTACACTTGTCACATTGAACTCATCTGCCACTTTTCAGACCAAGACATTAATTTATCCAAATCCTCCTGGAGTTCATGTTATCCTCCTCAGAATGAATTATACGGCCTATTTTTGTATCATCAGCAAATTTACTCATGTCACTTGCAATTCCTCATCAAGGTCATTAATGTAATTATGAACAACAATGGGCCCAAAACTGATCCTTGTGGAACACCACTAGTGACAAATCCCCATTCAGATTTGACCCCATTAATGAAACTCTCTGCTTTCTATTGGTAAGCCATGCCTCTATCCATGCTAGAACTTTTCCTCCTATACCATGAGCTGCCACCTTTCTTAAGAGTCTCTTGTGAGGTACTCTATCGAAGGCCTTACTAAATCCAAGTAAACTATATCATATTCTTTATCCTGTCTACTGCCTCAAATGTTTTATTGAAAAACGTAGTAAATTTGTCAGGCAGGAACGACCCTCGT